>JAYMTP010008418.1:0-10071 GCA_036897365.1 Geranium brycei
GTTTTGGGCGTTACCCTTAAAATTTTCATTTTGAGAAGACAGAATTACCCCTCATCACCTATTAAACATCGCTCAGCTGGCGTCTTCCACATTCCCGACAAGATATGGAACACGCCTGCTTTTGCCGCGGTGCCTTTCAGCCTGTAAATGTCATCGAAGTGTGTGGTGACATTATCAACAATAGTGTGCAGTTCCGTATTTCGTCATTTTTTGTGCAAATACACACATTTTTTCACAAAAAAACTAAAGTTCACAATATTTTTTGCCATAAAAATGTACACATCACCCTATTGCAAAAGTGCGCAATGAGCTCAAGATCAGAAGTCACAAGAGCCATTCTCTTCCTCGTTCTTCTGCACTATATCAGCATGCCACTGAGAGAAAGCTTCCTGAAGCGCCTCCTGCATCCATGGATGTCTGCAACAGCCTATAGCTTCCGGGATGGTCAACAGCCTATAGCTCCTCTGTCACCAGCAAGGCGAACATGGCCGCCTTGCACAACCCTTCGGGGCTGAACTCATCTCGGAGGGTTTTGCTCTTGAAAGGGTAGTATCCCAGAAAATGCTGCAATGTGAAATACCCTTTATTTAGTATTAAACAACGGGTTAAATAAATAAATTCTAAACTAAACACACTGCACAATAAAACATTTAAAGGTATGATTCCTTCCTTATCTCAATAAGCACATTGAAATGCTCCATCCCAAAACAAGTGTTCTACTTTCTGAAAATGGGCGCTCCAAAAATAAATGTGTTCATTTTCTTCTTGAGGAAGTGAATAATGCATAGATTACCAATGATGATGAAACAAGATATATGTTAGTAGTAAAATGCACGTGCGTTATAGGAAAAGAGAACATTTATGTTACCATTATTTTCCCTCGAACTCCAGCCTCTTCCAGGACTTCACGTGCTGCTGCCTCCTCGACAGTTTCATCATTTTCCCAGCCACCCTATGACCAAATAAAGCTCGGTGACAAGTCTTTAACCTTATACCTATGAGAGTAGCATATCAGAATTTCCAGATACGAGGCTAATGACTAAGTGGGCCCTTCAACTAGAAAGTTTTTAACGGTATGCGTTCATTCTGTGCACTTCCTAAGCATTTGAAAGGAGTGTGATATTTTTCAAGGTTGCATATGCAAACAACACAACACATTTTTGCCATTAATAAACAACACAACACCCTTTTGCAAAAGTGTCATATTATACAGGGCACTATTATTGCAATTTTCCCTATAGATAAAATTTGTTGAACTTCTCAAACTGTACCTTTGGGAATAGAAGGCCAGGTCCACTAGTTGAGTTTATCATTAGTACCTCCGCAACCTTCTCACTACTTCTTCCATCACAGCTTCTATATTTAAATGGTATACACCTGTTCATAAACGTTACAGTTAGAACACGTAATAGAATTGTGAAAAGGTATGAGAAATTGTCGAAATGATATATAAATGGGAATAGAAATAGTATTAGGCAGGCTGGAGTGGAGGAGGAGAATATGAGTAGAAGGTCCCAACAAGTTTTGGTAAATGATTCATGTTGTGGACCTCTGATCAGTTTGGGAAAAGTATGAGTTTGATTATTGATGTTGAAAATGTATGAGCATAAAACGAGGGAGAAAACATTTAGTCAGTAATATGTCAATCAAACACATTTATGATGCAAACAAAATTAAGCTAATGTGCAAATAAGACTTAATAGAGTATGTCCACAATAAAATTCCAAAAAAATAATTATAAGATAACGCGAGGCAAATAGAGTATTTAGGCAGTGCAATGTATCCGAGCTAATCACCACTTCCAGCAAATTTTAAAAAATGTTAATGCTCAGGTGTTTTGAATTCAAGATATTGTACACTTGCAGATTTACTGAGTCAATCGGTAATCAACCACGCCGAAATACCTTGATAAAATTAATATTCAAGCTTATTCTGCATAACCATTTCCATGAAGTCATAAACTTAACTTAGGTGCAATCGCTTTTATCTCTGATTCAAATGAAACATATTTGAACTCTAAACATATATGGCAAAAGTGGTCCATTAGATTAACAATGATTCCCAATCACTGCATTTACCCGAATTTCATCAACAAAATGTGCCATTGTGCCAAAACCTAACACATCCAAAAGGGCAACCAACAATAATGCCAAAGACACAATACAATTACAAACAAAACTGAGCACTAAATCCATAAAATCCAAATGTGTGTCAGCAGAACTACACTAAACGATCAAATCCATTTAGATTAAAATTGCTCCCCGGTCACTGCATTTACCTAATTTCATCAAAAAATGCGGCAATTGCACCAAAACTAGACACCTCCAAAAGAGCAATCAGCAATATTGCCAAAATCCCAATACAATCAACAACAAAACTGAGCAATAAATCAATAAAATCCAAATGGGTGTCAGCAAAACTACACTAAACGATCAAATCCATTCAGATGAAAAATTGCTTCCCAATCACTGTATTTACCTAAATTCCATCAACAAAATGCAGCAATTGCAACAAAACCAAAAACACATCCAAAAGGGCAATCATCAGTAATGCCAAAATCCCAATAAACTCAACAACAAAATGAGCAATAAATCAATAAAATCCAAATTGGTGTCAGCAAAATCACATTAAACGAAATAAATCCATAAAATCCAAATGGGTGTCAGCAAAATCACATTAAACGAAAAAAATCCATAAAATCCAAATGGGTGTCAGCAAAACTACACTAAACAATCAAATCCATTTAGATTAAAATTGCTCCCCAATCACTGCATTTACAAAAATTTCATCAACAAAATGCAGCAATTGCACCAAAACCAAACACATCCAAAAGGGCAATCATCAATAATGCCAAAATCCCAATACAATCAACAACAAAACTGAGCAATAAATCAATAAAATCCAAATGGGTGTCAGCAAAATCACATCAAACGATCAAATCTATATATAAAAAAGGAGAATTACCCAGAAACGAGGCGGTAACCATCCTCGTAGCGCTGCTGGTGACGACCGGTCCGAGCCACCAACTCCGTCATTGCCTCCGAAATCGACCTCTATGCTTTATCCACCTCCGCTACTACGATAAACCCAATCATTTTCGCCAAAAATCACCAAAATCCCATCTGGGTCCTGATATTTTTTCCCCTATTCTCCGATTTCAATCGCGATAAGAGAAATAAAAACAAGTGTTGACCCTCTGGAGCCCCATTAATGGTGTCGGCGGCGAAATTTTCGTCTCCGATCACCGGGAAATGGATTGCGAGGCTGTGGTGGAGGCGAGATTGAAGGAAGCGAAAGAGCATGAAAATTGGGGAGCGAAAGGGATCGTTGTCGCGTCAGAGAAGTCAAGAGCGAGTCTGTTTCTGTGCCGGGTCGGGTCGTTTATTGAATGAGTTCTTGATTCAATCTCATTGTTTTTCGGCTAAAACTTAATTTTAATTTTGTTGTATTTTTGAAGAGATAATGACATTTTGTTACTCTTAATTATAACGAAATAACACTTTTTATCTATAATTAATTTTATCTCTTTTTGGTACCCTGAGAATTTTTTTGTGACGACCTACCTGCTAAAATGTCTAAAATACTTAAATTACTCTTGGTTTAAGAAACCATAAATTGAATTGGTTCAATTTCGTTTATATTTAAGATGCAATTACAATTATGCCCTCAAATCTAAAATTAAATTTGAACCATTTCAAATCTGGTTTGATAAATCAAATTGGACCAGTTCTATTCTGAAATCTTAAAACAAGGGTATTTTAGTCATTTTAGCATATGTTGTCACAAAAATATTGTCAATGTACTTGAAAATTAGAAAAAAGTAGTTACTGTATGAAAGTGTCATTTCGCTATAATTAGGTGTAACAAAGTATCATTATCCATATTTTTAAATAATTAAAACCAAATCATTGACATTTGATATTTGATATTTGATATTAAGGCTGGCTATTGGCGAAAAATAATCGAACTGAATTGTTTGGTTTAAATTAAATTGAACTAAAATTTTATTGGTTCACAGGTTCGGTTTTGATTTATAAGATGAAAATCGATAAAACATACTGAATCGAAAACTGATCAATTTATACATGTAGCTCATTGTAAGTCATATATATGTATTTATTAATTGGGTCTGAAAATATTGGGCCAATAAAAAATAAATCAAGACTGACTTCAAATGTAAAAATTTTATAACAATTGACTCAAGAAAAATTGAATCGAAAATTAGACGTGTATAATATGTGTCTAATCGTATTAATTTGACTGACAATTTTCATTTTGCCTAAATGTTTTAAGAGTTAACCCACTTTAAATTGCTCATAATAACCAATAAAATTGAATGGGACATGTTCATACGAGTTGAGTATAAAATGTATATTTATCTTAATCTGATTCGACAATTTTGAATTTGTCAAAAAATAAAATCATATCAACATTTTTCCCTTAACAAAATGATTTTTTTCTTCCATATGTTAAACAAGAAAATTAAATTGAGTTTTACAATATGAGTACGCTGCACAACTCTGGCTACACATTTTCTGTATCTCTACTTGAGAGAAGAAAATAAAATTATATGCATGACAAAAAATGAATTAAATGTGACAGAAAAAAGTACCCTATCTCATCGTCAACGTCTCGAATCAAACCTGGGATCATAAAGATTCCTCGACGAAGACTTTATATATGAAATCTCGAAAACGCTTCGAGTATTGCTTGGGATCGACGGCGGAGATTGAAGTAGGATCGTATTGGATCGATTTGTAAGCATGTTCGAGCTTTTTGCTGATGTCATAGTCTTGAAGAATGTCGATGACCCCGAAGAACATCACCACCTCGTATAGCTCTCCTGTGGGCTCTCCGACGAGTTGGAACTCGCAGTCGTTTTTTCGAATAGTTCTCTCGGCTCGAGCTGGTAGATTGAGGCCCAGTCTCATGCTAGACCACCTGAAGCGCTCCGGAAAAAAAGGGCATAGTCGATGTTATAGTCTGATTCGCTTGTGTCGTTTACATTAATCTAATACAGATGGGTCGATGACATACTATGGTATTATAAGTTTTAAATCGAAGTTTTAAGACGGTCATCAATTGTGATTGATATTTTCTCAATAGCACTTGATTTACATCTTATTCACGTATACATGTTAAAACCCCAATGTTCAAAAAAACTATTATGAGCTATTCAGATGGATTATGGATGGTGTTTTTGAAAACTACTCGAAAATTTCTACAACACTGCCAAAACCTCGAAATTACGTAATGTATCTAGTGTTAAGGAGGAGTTAGTTCAGAAAAAAAGACATATCCAATGTTACACTCCGATCCACCTCTATATAATCCAATAGAGACGAATCATCGACATGTATACGATCGTTAAACTGTGATTATCTTAAAACCCGATCACCTAAAAACCTAAACTAACGTAAAAATAACACAATATATTTCAAACAATAAGTTGAATGTTTATACATTTTTATTACAAGACACCAAATACCCCCACAACCCACTACACTCTTATGCGATATCGAAAGTATATAAATTACGTCATCACCTCATATATATTTCGTTCATACAAACATGTGACATGACAACAACTTTGTACAAAACCTTAACAACTAAGAGTAGTGAATATATATAGTACCTGGAGGGATCGAGGAGGAGCTGTTCCATGTCTGTTCTTGATTGTGAATCGACCTCTCCTCCTGGAAGAAAGAAAAAAGGGAAGATATAGACATGAAGATGAACCAAACCCTATGATTTTTGGAGTCAAGTTTAAGAGAAAATAACCAGAAGGTGGCTGGGCCCCACATGGGATCAAATCTCCATTTGATGTCACATCTCTGAAGTGAAGACCCACTAAAAGACTATAGTCCATTATTCTCTCTTGTTCTAAAAACTCACAATCTCTATCCACTTGTCTGCAATAACAACAAAAATTGATTTAATAACTCAAATTAAACACTTTAGACTTAAAACCGGTTCTGAACAGGAATTCAAATAGAATAGGACTTGCAAAATTGAGAATTATAGATAACATGTCAGATTTAGTTATGAAATTAGAAAAATGTTTAAATTAGGTTTAGATTCTGTTCTTGTAGTACAAAATCGCTTACAAATCAAACCAGTTCATTATGCTTACGTGTTACTCTATGAGGGTGTCACCAGTACCTCTTCTACCTATATGTATCGATCTCGACCTTAAAGTTTAAATGAGTAATAAGAATTGAATTGAATCATCTCTCTCTAATACATGTGTACTCTTTCACACTCAATTTTGTCTAATTCATCTCGTAAATCAAATTTACAATCGAAATCTAATCAGTTCAAATCTGATAGAACCAAAATTGATCAGACCAAAACTAAATTAGAGATACCGAGTCCTTATTGGGTTTAGAATATTTTCCTTCTCTTAGCAATGACACTGAGGATTGTCTGGGGGAATTTAGTGATTCCTGGCCATACCATGTCGGACTTGGATACCAAATTCTCATAAAGTCTATTTTTTTTTGTCACATCTATTGAAATATGTCTTCAATCAAGTTTGAATGGCAGAACCCACGTTAGTCGGGTTCAGAGGCAAAATCCCTAGTCTGGAGATGTTAAGTGGTATCCGATAAAACTTTTCTCCTTGGAGTCAGATTATATTAATATAAATACTACTCAAGTAACCAAAACAAATTGGGCCAAGTTGTAAGGAGTTCACACTAACATATGTGAGATCCGTTCGAATTTTGGTACACGCGAGTTTTTTCTTCAGATGCTGACAAAAGGGTTAAAAATTGATAACACGGTTCTCCAAAGATCGGTCAAGCAGAAGATTTTCCTGATTAGCTGATAAAAAAACTATTCAAACCATCTAGCTGAACTAGTTGGAAAATAGTCAACATTATTATGGTACTTGATTTCCGACATTATGCTTATTAGCTATTTCTACATATTATATTTATCAGGTTTACCTGCAAAACTCTGTGAACCATGTTTTTTGGAGTCTGAAGATGAAGTTGAGATCAAGGTCTTTTAGGATGGTGGTGCCATCGATCTCCGATTCGGGCTTGTCCGTGATTCGGCCTAGCGACGACCCTTTCAAGTCGAACCGTCTGTGGATTGTGTATCCGGAACAGAACAGATTGCCCATAATGATAAACCGAACCTGAATTAATCATAAGACATGGTATGTGTTTTTAAGGTTGTAATGAAATGTAGCAACCTTTTGTGCACTTCCGTAGGTGAAACTTTGACACATTTTGGACTAAAAATCACCTTCTTTTGGATGGCTCCCGTCAGTTTTACGCAATGCAGGCCGTAAAATTTGATGAGCAACGTGTTCTCGAAGGAGCGAAAATGGTTATAATATGCTGAAAGCATTCTAATCAAAACCTGTACCATGAAAATTAGTATGTATGAATCAGAAACAGCAAGCATTGGTCTTAACTAGAGATGGTAATAATAAACGTGACGGCTTCGGGGCGGGTTTTCTTCTCTGTAATTAGAAATGCTATTTGGGGATGGTTCGTGGTGGATTTAACAATTCCGTCCCGACCCCATTTCTAACGGGCTGGAGATTCCTTGTTTCTAACGGAGGAGAAATTTCCCCGACCGGAAAGAGGATTTCCATTCCCAGTTCCCAACCCAAAAAAGGGTTCGAAATAGTTTTTTTTAATAAAACTTGTATTACAAACATTATTTTAAACAAATATATTTAAAATATTATTTTTCATCAAATATGTATTATAAAATATTAATTTAATTTTAAAAATATTTTCATTAAATATGCGTTTAAAAATATTTTTTTAATATATCAGTGCGGGGATATCTCGCCCGTCCCGCTCGTCTCCAAGGATTCCTCACCCCACCACGAATGGGCGGGATATCATGTCGCTTTCGGAGGCTGGGAATAATGCTATCCCTATATGTACTCACCCTGATTTCTGCCCCCGTCTTGAAATATTTTTAAAATTAATTATTATAATTTTAGTATAACGAGACAAGAAACCTTGTCCCGTTTCCACTCGACCTGTAAAATCTCTTGTCGTCTCTATTCTAATCAGGTCGGGGGCATCGGATCGTTGTCGGATACAAGTAATGTTCTAAAGAATGTTTAGGGGTTAGATTAGTAGAGAGGGTCTCCTAAAAATTAACCGATGATTGATTAAAAAATAAATCAAATTCAAAAATTAATGAAGAATTAACAAATAATTGATTGAAGACCCATCAAAAAAGTCAAAGATTTTTAAAATACTAAATACGGGCCATTTTGCTATATGTCCAAGTCTTGAAAAAATGTGTACGAGACAAGAAAGCCGAAACTCACTTTGACTTCAGCTTTCTTCATGGTTTTTATCATGTAACGGTCGTCGTCGGTCAAATAAAAGAAGCTCCCGCTTTTTCCGGGGGACGAGAGCTCCCGGAGAGCCTCGTTCCCGCAAATGGACAGCATGTAATCGGCCGGGTCCACCTTGAACAGCTTCCTTAAAGTCCTGGAAAAAAAACATAGTACCCTCGGAGTCAACAACGTTGTCAACTCCAAAAACAAGTTTAGTCAATATATATATATATGAGAGCTAATTAAGAGGGTGACCTGAAGACTAATGGGCAATAATCTTTCCACCTGAAATCACAAGAACTGTGGGGAGGTGTGTGTTTCGATCCCTCCGGAGGGAATCTTGTCCATACTTTTTCACGGGGGTCAAAAGCCGACGGCTTGAGATCCATCGACGCCGCCGGAGCTGGCCTTCCGACGGAATGCCTGAGGCAATAGATAAAAGATGTCATGATCACTACGTATCAATTCCCTCCTCAAGTATTATTAAAATAGTATTTCATCTGAAAATATGAAATTTGTTCATCGTATTAAATAATAGCTTGAGTTTCTACGTGTCAACTGAAACTTTTAAGTTGTTTGTTGCAAATGTACCACATTATGAGCTTAATTCCATTCCGAATATTTAAGTCAATGTATATTGTTCGAGTAAGGTGTTTATGGTTCGAGTAAGGAGTAATAGGAAGGCAAATGTATATTGTTCGAGTAAGGTGCTTATGGTTCGATTTTAAATCGGTTGACTTTTAGTTTCTTATAAAAAAAATATACTTTCATGTCTATTTTTGACTTATGCCTTGTCAGCCCAATTTATAGACCTGATTGATGACGATCAATACCCTGACAATGCATGATATGTTTAAATAAATCTATTTTTAATCAAATAATATAAATATGGAAACTATAACCCACAAAAAAAACGAAATGGGCACCAGGAAATCAACACTAGAACTCACCTGATTCCGAGTTGGAGATTGAGCATGAGATCGTAGTTCTTGTGCCCTTTCGAGATGGTCTCGCCCTGTCTCTTGACGGCCCTGGGGACCCTGATCTGTAGCCCCGGGCTGAACTTGGGGTCGTCGAGCCTCATCCCCAGGAGCTCCTCCTCCAGGAACGACACCGCATTGGACCTCCTCTCCCCCCCCGCCGCGGCGTCGGCCTCCCCGTCGCTCTCCCACATCCTCATCCTGTCCGCCGGCCGCTCCACCCCCACGCTCGCCCTCCCGTCCACCGACAGCCTCCTCGCCGCCTCCCCGCCGCCCTTGGTCGAGTTCCACATCGACAGCTTCTTCTGCGACGGCCATATCAGCACCCTCTCGCCGGCGCAAACATGGGACCCGGTCAGCTCGGCCTCGTAGAGGAGCCGCGGGTCCCACGCGCCGGCGGAGGGGTCGGCGCCGGGGTGGTAGGCCACGGACGTGGCGGCGGGGTCGCTGCTCCAGGTGCCTGAGTGGTCGCTCCCGTCGGGCCAGGTGAGGGTGCCCTCGCCGGCGGGGAGGCCGTCCTCCCAGTTCCCGGCGAACTCCTTACCGTCGGTCCAGATGAAGGTGCCGTCGCCGTTCATGAGGCCGCTCCTCCAGCTGCCGGAGTAGGAGTTGCCGTTCTGCCAGGTGTACTTGCCCTGGCCCTCCTGGAGGCCGCGCCGCCACTCGCCGTCGTAGCGGTCGCCGTTCTCGAAGCTTTTCACGCCGTGGCCGTGCTTCAGGTTCATCACCCAGTTGCCCTTGTAGGTGTCGCCCACGGGGCCGGTGTACGTGCCT
>JAYMTP010008419.1:0-10068 GCA_036897365.1 Geranium brycei
AAGTGGCACAAAGATCAATAATTTAACACATCAAGGGTGAAATAACATCTAGAATTGGGGTAATAGATATCATAAACGTACATTTGATGCGACCGCATCAGCTCTCCACAGCTTCAACAACGTCTCCCGTGCCTTGTGCCATTCTCGGCTTGACCAATTATTCAGCAAAAACAGAGCATAAAAAAAATATTACAAGATTAAATTAAAGTCTAATACCGACGTCATCCAGGACTCCGCCGTAGTCACCATCTCCAACTGTCATTTCACCTGTCATAACGACGTGAGTATGTATGTATCTGTTGAGCCATAGTCCCACATTGAAAGTGTAATAGAGTTTATACTCAAGACATGTTAGACTAGTCTTTTGGGTCAAAAGTAAGCTCTATTGTGTATATGGGATGCCTCATTGGGGTGCTCCTCCTTTGTAAAGGCACGTATTCTCCCCAACAGTGTCAATATATATGACATTGACGACGACAGGTGATGTTGTTGGGGGCGAGTGACAAGCACCCGGGGGACGAGAAGATGCAGGTGACGGTGGCATTCAACCATTACGGGAAGGGGTCGACGCAGAGGATGTCGCGTTGCAGGTACGGGTTCTTCAACGTGGTGAACAACGACTACACCCACTGGCTAATGTACGCCATCGGCCTGGACAACCGCTTTGTGGCTCCTCCCAACCCCACCGCCTGCAACGTACGTGATTATCCATTATACAATTACTTTTACGGTTAGTCAATTAAAGATTCATATCAGTCCTTAAATTAATAAAATATTTGAATACTGCAGGTGGCACACAGACAGTACGCGCCGGAGAGCGAGTGGTCGTGGACGTCGGAACAAGATCTGCTGCAGAACGGAGCCAGATTCGTGACGTCGGGGAGCCCGCCAAAGCACGGGTTCGTGAACGGCCAACTGATACCGCCCAAAGACGGATCGTGCGTCAAGGACCTCTGCAGGTTCACCGGCGTCTTGAAGTGCACCCCCGGCAAAGGTTGTTAGTGTATATATTTATATCCAACCTTACTTGATTTGAGGGGTCAAGATGCGTGTGAGTTCCCGCTGTATTTTTTCAATATTTTATAAATTCATGATTTTAACATCCACGTTTTGGTTAATGTATGTATATGCGGTTTTATTTTAGAGAAACACGGGAGAGGAACAAGTAAATTATGAATTCTTATTAAATTTAAAAATATAATCAAAAGACTGCTGATGTCTCCGAGCAGGGAAATTTATGATGATCTATGATCTTGGGCCAAGTGGTGGACCTTCTTATTTGGTCTCTAAATATGATTCTATAAGGATTCAATCAAGCTTTGTAAAGTTCAAGTCCAAGATTCAATTTGCTCCTAAAGATAACAATCATTCACTAAAAGAGTCATGGTCAAAATTATGGACCGAAACAGAGTAACGTATCAATTCCTTAAATTTTGGATTGAGGCGAAATAGTCTCTCATATCCTTCAAAGTCTTGTCTCTTGTATTTCAACTTTTAATTTTCTCTTTTTTCAATTATCTCAATTCAACTTTATATTAATGTATTGTTTTGGCTTTTCTTTCCCGTTTTGGGATGGATTAGCCATCTTCATTAATATTCAATCTTTTTTGCTGAGAAAAAAAAATGAAGAATTTAAAACCCAATATAAGTAAATTTATACTATAAATTTGAGTGGTACATGAGTGCGCACTGCACATTCTAGCATCCGGAAGAAAACGAGCGCCTCTATATTGCGCCAGATGAATTGTGAATGTGACGTGTAGACCTTGCTCCCAAAAATAAAAGTCGTCCTCATTCGATTTTGACTTTTGAGGAAAAAAGTTAATATTGATTTACTTACATGATTATCATTATTTTTGATACTTTAATTAGTGTTAGTATCGGTTAATTATTTCGTTCAAAACATGTAAACTAATAACTATACTCTAACATTTTTTTCTATTTATAAAGTCATATCATCGAAATAAACGAGTTGATGTCATGAATACATTTAAGAGAAACTCCCTTTACCAACTACCCCCTCCCCTCCAATGAGGTCACTCTCGACAACGGCGCCTCCCTGCGTTCACGACCTTTAATCAGTGAGCTCGTTTTGCAGACTTTAGTGGTATTCTAATCAATGATGAGTCCAGAAATTATTTAAAGAGAGATAACATTTCATACTCAAAAAAATAATTTAATTGTTAAAATAATAATTAAATAAAACAATTAATATAAATTAAGAGCATATGTAAGTTGAATACTTGAAGCCCAAACAACATTAAAAATACAATCGATGCATTTTTTGTTTATTTTAACAGTGTTATGGTAAAATGAACCAAAAATCAAAACTTGCATGTACTAAATTGATAGTTGACTTACATCGTAATGAATTAAAAACCGTTTATTGTATACCACAGTGAACTGTAATTACCACCCTTATAAACACGAAAACCAGATAGAAACTATTTCTTGCGAGTCATTAAAAATTTTAGCGTGCGTTAGCAGATCTTTCATGTATCCAATATTAAGGGGAAAAGAGAAATTCTAAAATTTTCCATGACATGTAAGGAATCCCAAGTATTTCACATGTCAAGAATTGCTCCGACCGCTGGAATTGGCCCAACTAACCAAGTTTGGGCTTCAAAGAAAGAGAACCAAAATCGACCCAGACCAGTTTGATCGGTTTAGTTACAACCAACCTGAACGGTCAATCGGTTCTCAATTTGACCTGACCAAAACCGATTCTTTGTGTCCTGTTAGAGAAATAAGAGGAAGAAAGAGAAATGAACCAATTCAACAAGTACCAATTTGTTTAGGAAGGAGCTCATGCAAAGTGAGGAAATTAAATAAGGCAATTTAAATCATACAATCAATGTAAGCCACAAATATTAACCCATCAAATTTAACATGCAAGCAAGAAAACTTGAAATCGAAAATTGGGTTGGCTCGACTTTGAGTGGCTTTGATTCCGAAAATTGGACTGAGCACTAGTGTTGACTTGACTTTGGGTTCACTTGAGACAAAGCACTGCTGCATTAGGGTTATGAGAAGCGCAAGAAGAAAGGAGAAGATGAACTAGATTATGGTGGATTCTCCCACGATATGAGCTAGGGTTTAGGCGAGCACAAGAGCTAGGGTCGTGACTGACTGTGTCTGTCAATGAACTGAGAAATAAGAGAGGAGAAGAAAGCAAGTACCGCCTTGAGCCCTTGAAGAAACGAAGCATTTTATATTTTCTGAACCGGGATTGGTAAGTTCAGTTAACCAAGCAGTTCACAGTTCCTGAACCACAACTGAACCAGCTCCCTCTCAGTTTTCACAAAAACCACCCGACCGGAACCAAACCGGCAAGTTAACAAACCAATCAGTCCGGTCCGTTTGGTAAATTCTGAACACCCCTACCTGATATCTTAAAAACAGTATCATAGCAATGAAAAAAATTCATTCTATTTAAAAAGAATCATTAGAACAATTGCAGTAGTATTTCCCTGCATAAATAGGGGATGATTATTAGGTTTCACGCTCTGAAACGAGCAAAAATTCAGTTGGTGTCTTGTGCCTCCCTCTTTTTACCTTCACAAGAGCTTGTTGTAAATGAACACCATCACGGTACTCACTTACCGCATTCAAAGTAGCCGAAAAATTAATTTTGTACAGAAATCAAAGGAGGATGACTCCCAAGTGATCTAGAGGAGCATTGACACTGGTTCCTCGATGTAGCCTTTGAATGCTTTCAACCATTCTGCACCAATTGCACCTGAAAAACGAAGGTAGAGCAAAAATCATTAGGGTATTGATGTCATTGAGGTACTTGCATCGGGGCAGTTTATAATTTGAAGGGCTACCCACCATCAATGACACGATGATCGCAGCTTAGTGTTACAGACATGTAGGAGGCAAACTTGTATTCACCAGCAACAGATCCGGGAACAACCCTCTTCTCAGCTGTTCATCGACGAGGTTGAATTAATCAAAAAGATGAATTGTGAGGAGAAAGATCTTTAATTTGGTCAACTACAACATTAAACCACTATCTTACCAGATCCAACAGCAAGAATTCCAGCCTGGGGAGGATTTATGATGGCACAGAACTGTTTGATTCCAAAGGGCCCGCCTAAGTTCGACACCGTGAATGTGCCTCCCTTCAATTCAGGTTTAAATTGGTTTTAAATACTGATAGAAACTACAAACACGAGGCAGTGAACCTTCTGTAATAAACTAACACCGTACAGATCTTTCTGACCTCATAATCTTCTGGTTTTAAGGTGTTCTCTCTTGCTTTTTGAGCCAATATCTTGACCTCTTCGCCAATCCCTGATAAACCTTTCTTGTCTGCATTCTGTAAATTTCACGTGGGGTGAACCAAAGTCATAAATAGTGTGAAATCAAATGCATGGTATGATGGGTACTAAACTAATTAGCTTACCCTGATAACAGGAACAAAAAGCCCATTGTCCGTTTGAACCGCAACATTGACATTCACATTGTGGTATCTGAATTGGAAGCGGGGGAAGAAAAATTACATCAGATAGGAGATCATATATTGCAAGAGTATTGCAACAGAACAGTGTATATTAATTAATTAATATATACTTACTGGCGAATATAGTTATCAGTCCATGAACTGTTGCACTGAGGGACCTTACGGAGTGCCAAAGCTGCCGCCTGCAATTAGTAATGTTGAGATTAACCCCATGGGTAGCTTTTAGACAACCCAGCCAAAATATAAGAGAGGAAAGAAAAAATGTGTGTGGGAACAGGGCCTATAATGTGTTTACATCTATACAGAGGTTTGGTATTCTATAGTTTTCTACCTACAAGATTGGAGAAAAAGTAACATCCCAGTTTGGTATTCTTAGAAAAGCTATTGATTAACAATTCCCTGATGAAAGCAGATGCCAACCACATCACTTCTGGAAAAAAGGGTGAAAGGACAAATTGACAAATAAGTGGTGGTTTATAGCATGCCCAAGAAACACATCTTCAACATAAAAGCATGTCAATGTTGGTCGTACTCACAGGATAATAACATTCATAACAAGACCTATCATCGTTACATTTTGAATTTGCTCCAAAGACCCTATAAAATCCTTAGGTGTCTTATAATGTTCCCCAAAAGGTCCACCTCATACACCTTGGTTAACCAAATGTAACAGCAAAGTTGCATACCTTGATAACAAGGTCATTGACTGATATTCGCTTCCCTCCAGAAGCTTCTTGTGATGAATTGAGTTGGCTACGCAAGCTGGATATTAAGCAACATGTTAGGTTCTTGCTTATCATTATCAATTAGTGATTCACACCACATTAAGATGTAAATAAAAATACTCACTTCATCAGTTTGTCAACACATGTATCTACTGTTAAATAATAATGGGGAATAGTTTGCTTCGACAATAACAAACGTGAAGCTGTGACCTGTCCAAGAAACAGGAGAAACATTATCAGGAAATTTAGATGGAAAGGAACAGTTGAGGGAAGTTAGACGGGTAGCATTGAAGAAAGCACGGTAAGAACTTGGCCAGGTCCCTAAACATTAAACTACTTATATAGATATTCGACGTACCACAAAATCAAATGCTGGCCTTAGTAATCTATTAAACAGTAGTAGAATGTGAAATCAAAAAAATGTATAATATCCTAATGGTTGTGATTCACTGCATTATCAGACAAATAAATGAAGTTATTAAAACCTGAAACTTTTGACTGAAGATGCAGGTTTAGATAAAGGGGAATCAACATAAGTTCATGCTAACGAAACCATGTATTTTGACATGGTAAATAAATGATGATGAAAACCACAACAATGATCATCCTTGTCATTACCTTTCTGATTTGAGAATGAGGGATGTCTGTGTAATCCAACGGCGGAATTGATGTACCCTTTGATGTGGGGGTTGTTGCAGAAACTTCCTTCCCCCCAGAAGCTACACCCAACAATTAACAAATTTCTCTTAATTGTCAGGTTATAAAACCACAGAACAGAAAAAAGAGACCCCAAATCAATACATAAAGTACAAAGTAAGAAGAATAATATTGTTTGCCTAGCATAATAACGAGATATGATACCTAAGTAATCTTCAATATCTGCTTTCAGAATGCTTCCATCAGGACCTGTTCCTTTGATGCTTGAGAGAGGTACCTGATTTCAGTAATAAAAACGAAGCAATAAGTGCATGTCATCTAGAAATGTTGCTATCATTGAAAACCACATCCAAAAGTTAGAGGAAATTTTCTCCACATGGAAAGTCCTGCAATTACCTTGTGATCTTCAGCCATCTTTCTTGCTAATGGACTAGCAAAAATACGAGAATCTGCACTGGGCTTGGAGGAGACTTTTGGCTCTGTGGGGGTGACTGGTTTCTTAACCACCTCCTCCTTGGGTGGTGTAGGAGGGGAAGACACGTCGGATGTCCCAGCACTGCCATCTGATGCTGAAGGAGTGTAATCCTTAAACTTTGCAATGTCACCCTCCTCTTCGACAGTAATTGCAATCACCTACATTAATCCCACAATCACGCGCATTACTAAATACAGAGACAGCCCAATGAACTGACTCACATCCCAACATCACAAAAACTTTGATAAACTTGCTTCGAACTCATCCATTAACCAAAGCTTAAAATTTTCAATTCCAAAAGACAATAGAACTCATATTTCGATGCATGCCTTAATTGAATTATATGTGATGTCAAAAATCAGTTTAATTATACATAACTATACCATACAATATACATACAGATATGTGAGCAGGGATTGACAGAGACCTAGAAAGAGTATTATATTTTTCTGGAAATATCACATGAAAATCAAAATGGCCTCCAGCCTCCCTACCTCGCCAACTTTAATCTCTTTTGATCCATCTCCTTGTACAATCTTTGCAAGATAGCCTTCCTCCATACTTTCCATCTCAACTGTTGCTTTGTCCTTAATCCAAATACAAGCAATGTACAAACCTTATATTAGCACCAGGAATTAAAACTGAAGTGATTTCATAAACTGCAGAAATTTGACTAATGATCAGCAAAATAGCATACAGTTTCAACTTCACAGAGTACTTCCCCAGGAGAAACTTTATCACCCTCTTTCTTCAACCATCTTGCAATATTTCCCTACAATCCATTACGGAAACATTTAGCAGAAAACAGAAGATTAAGTTACTAGAATAATCTTATAATATTCAAGAGGGAACATGCCTCAGTCATTGTTGGGGAGAGAGAAGGCATCCCAATCTCCTGGTGTGGAGGGAGAGCTGTAACACATTTCAAATAATCCTTAGTAGGACGAATAAGATAAGAACAATAACGAATGCCAGCAACATTGAATATAAAAATCATAAATGATATATTTAGGAAGGAAATGTAATACTACTTGGATTGTCATCTGCCTCATTGGATGTATTAAGGAAATGTAATAATAACAAACATTTAATATAGAAACTGCTATCTTAACAAATAAGTGCTTAAGAACCTGCCTCGCCAGAAGGAATAAACATCAAAAACAGCATTATTAAGGATGCAAATTGTCCATTCTACTATAGCAAAACAGTGACATTCCCTGTCCGACAAATTGATCTTCTTTAAACATAAAAATGGAAGATGCCATGTAAGGTTTTCAGGCCCTAGATAACAGGATTTGGTCTTCTTATACCAAAATATCTTGAAACAGTGGTGTATAAAAAACTCAGGGTATGGAAGGATCTCTCTAAGAAACCTTGTAGAGAATCGTTCTATTGGGTTCTAATACAACCCCATAAGCCTTCCCTTGGATAAATTCAGCTCACACGCATTATCGTAGAATGGTGAATATATATCATGACTTATAGAAAGATAACTGGTGGTTAACTGGTAAGAAGTCAACTAATGAGCAGTTGAATCCTTGAGAGTGCAATAACCAAATTATTTCACCCAATTACTTCTAATATTAGAATTGTATTCTAATAAGCAATGGAGAGTCAAATCTTAATCTAGTCCAGCACTTCACAATAAATAAGTAAATAAGAAAGAATTTGAAATCACAATACAAGTCAAAAATCATACCGGCATCAGATGAAAAACCTCTCCTCAAGTATACTTGTGATCTGATATTGGGAAATGAATAATCAGATATCTTATGCTATCTAAAGAACAATTGGTGGGAGAGACATGAGTGGGAGATAACATACTGCATTCCTACTTTCATTGTCATGGTGGAAAGGTTTCTCTTAAATAATCCACTAGTTGATGATACCTGCAGAACAACTGACTCGGATTAGTTGAGCTGTAACTTCACTAAAAGAAACTGGCTGATAGTAGACAATCAAACAGAAAAAAAAGATGTAAAATGCACGAAAAGGCTCTAAATAGTCATTCATTATCAAGACATTAAAGCAGTACTTACAGTGCTACTAGCAGTAGACTTGGAAAGCCCCTCCATTTCCCCATGACGAACTATCTTCAAAATGTCTGAGATACAATCAGCTTATTTAGAGAAATACGAACAAATCTTAAAACGGTTATTATGATTGAAATAGCAAACAAAGCCAGCTAGAAAAATGATCATGGGGCATGATCAGCGGAATGATTTAGCCATGCAAGAGAATGTGCCACATTCCTCCATACTTTAATGTCCTTTTGTTACTAACTACATGAAAGTTGCGCCACTATAACCAAGTGAATTTAATGGTTAAAGGGTTCATTAAACCCATCAAAACAACTTCAGTCTTTATGAAAACGAGGGCTAGAAACTCCTGAACAATGCTTTATCCTCCAAAGTTATGGACTTAAACACAACTCGAAGTAAAAGCAACCTAATATCAGCACTCCTAAGCTTCCAAATTACAATTTACACAGAACTTCTACATTTATCAATAACTTATCCCACAATACAAACAAAAAAAAATAAGAGAGATTAAATTTCACTTTCAAAGCAGAAACAGATTCTAAATAAAACAACCATCAACAGGCACAAAATCACACAACACCAACATGCACAGAACAAGAACCTTCAGACCAAGCAATTGACACAGATTGATATCATAACCGAAACACTCCAATTGAAATAGAAAAGGGCAGGCTTCAAATTTCAAGGGCCAAATGCGAACATAAACAAGAACAGAGAGAGAGAGAAAAATGAAGAACCTCTGGATCGATCTGGGTTACCAGAACTGAAGCACCGAGGATGTGCAGAGTAAACGGATCTGACAGAAGATCCGTCGCCGAGCGATGAGCTACGAGAGGTGATGGCCGAGGCCGAGCTCGAAGTCGACCATGGTCGACACGATTGCCTCCTCGCCGCAACTCTCAGCATATTGTGTCGATTGATTGATGTGAGGGTTTAGACAGTCAGGGAATCGTAGTTGGAGAAGGACAAATACGCATATAGAAGCTCAGAGTCAGAGAAAGGCCACTATCAATAAATATCATATTCTATTTATTTATTACAAATTACAAATAGTTTAATTAAATATTCTATTTTAATGCAATATAAAAATTCTATTGAGGAGAAATTGTATTTGTCTTCCTCAGCTACTAAGTTGATTTAAATTTATCATATTAATTAATTAATTAAAAAATAGTATGGAGCACCAAGCTTTAACGATACAATTTAAATAAATTAAAATTCATCGTAAAGAAGAGATTGGAGAACATAATTATATAACTAAATATTATCATTAATAATCATCGTACAAGATTGGTTATATATATAGCCGTGTCAATATATATTAACTTAATCATGTACCAAGTCTACAATTATAATTTTTCAAAAATATATAATAACACTTATATATAGTTTTTATTGTTAAATCATTCTAGGGTATATAATATAACGGTGGAGATCATATCACAGCACTCTTTTTGAACGTCACAATTTATAAACAATTACTTTAATTTCATTGAAAAAAATTAATGAGATAAAAAACATAATAAAGAAACATTTTATATGTGGTGTTCGGATGTGCTCAGCAGGAGCAGCCACCTGCTTGCCACAAATTTCCTTTTGTATTCTTACTTTCCAAAATTCAAATTCAGAAAATATAAACCATAAAGATATAAATAACGTTTTTGCCTTGGTAATTGTGCTGAATATATTATATTAATTGTATAC
>JAYMTP010008420.1:0-10067 GCA_036897365.1 Geranium brycei
ATTATACACGAGCACAAGTATTATTAACTTGTTCAAATATTAATAAATCATATTTTGGGTTTATTAATATTATTAGTTATTAATATTTTTATATGAGCTTTAAAACTATTCATGCACAGTTTATAAATACATATTGGGCTTGAAAAAATAAAAAGTCGGCCTAATAAACGCTAATTTGGGGTTGTGGCCCATCAATTTCGGTTGGTTCGACTCAAATTGAGAACCGACCGATCAAGTCGGGTCGGTTTAAGCCGAACCAAGTATGTCTTTCGGGTCGGTCTCGGTTGTTTGTTTGTGAGAACCGACTTGGTTCGGTCTGGTCGATTCCGATCGGGTCGGGTGGGTTCTCCAACCGTGAACAGCCCTATCAAAAACATTTAGCAACAAAGTTTAAATCGAAAGAAGTAACTGTTGTCTGAGTCTGTAGCAGCTGGAATTTCCCAAAACTGACATGCCCACAGGAAAAAAAAGTCTCCAAAACCCATTTCCACGAGAAACTTCCTACTAGTTTCCTCATCTATCAAGTCCTCACTATATATACAATCACAATGTCCCTCTCAGACCATCCGACGAAAACCAATACCCACATTTCAAAACTCCAAATATGAGCAGCGCAATAGCCTCTATTTCGGGCTGTAGTCAAATTCGTCTCAACACGTTCCCCAAACAGTCCCTTGGTTCCACCTCCAGCGTCCAATTTGGCTACAGAGGAGGAGCTAATATCTGTTTGAGGGGTGGGTCAAGGACGAGGCCCAATGCGGCGACCGTGAGTTTGTACGAAACTCTGGGGATTTCTGAGAACGGGACGTTGCTGGAGATCAAGAGGGCTTATAAGCAAATGGCGCGTAAGTTCCACCCGGACGTGTCGCCGGACCCGGAGCGCGTGGACGAGTTCACGAGGAGGTTCATCCAGATCCAGGAGGCTTACGAGACGCTCTCTGACCCCAAAACAAGAGCTATGTACGATCGAGACATGGGTCGCCGCTTGGCCTTGGGTTTCGGCGCCAGAAAACGACCCTCTAGTAATAATTACTCTGTAAGTCTTTGAGACATTCAACTAGTTTGATTTGTTTTAAGTATTTAGTTCTGATTTGTTGATTGAAAACGAACAGGGGATGGGTTCGGGCGAGAGGGGAAATTGGAGGAAGAGATGGCAGTCACAGCTTGATGGGCTGGTGAGGAAGAGCATGGCCAAAGGAGATCAGACAATGCGTGGCTGGCATAGAAATGAACATGTTACAGCTTGAAAACCAACATCTTGTGCACTAGAAATTAGTCATTTTGGACATATATTTTTGCTGTTATCTTCCTTGACCAATTTTTATAATTCAAAACAAATGGTGACCATTTTCCTACATAAATGTGGCAAGCCCAAATGAGAAATGAGATCAAACAAGGTCAATAGAGAACCATATCTAAAACTGCATTCGGATTGCTGGGAATTGTGAATAATAATTTGATTTGAATTGCACTTAAGAGCATATTCTTACACAAAAAACCACAATCTAATTAGAAAGTGAATTGATTGTGAGCTGTCATGCGTCACATTGACAGCCTCTCACATGTCTAACAATGTGTCAATATTGGTCATACTTAATCTCAACAGTGAAGCATTCCAGTCAGTTCGATTTTGACCCAGTAATTCTTCAATCCAGTTCATCAGAGTTGTTTCAATTTTTATTGCTTTCCTTTCTTGTTATTTCCTAATATCATTATCAAAATGCAATCTCTCTTTTTTTGATATGTATGTTGGGTATGGTTATTACTTACCACGGACGAGTAAGTGCATGTGCACCACATCCGACGTACACCATGTCAAATGTTCATACCTGACCGAATTTCACACTGCACCGACACTTTATTTGTCCGGTAAACCCATTTTTCTACTAGTGTATATATAACATTTGTAAGAAATAGTAGTTTAAAAAAAACTCGTAATACATGGTGGTTTATTAATCTAACTCAGATTAAGGGTGGTCTTGATGAATTTGTTTATTTTTGAATGATTAATAACACTGTTAAAAATATATCATTTTTGATGAGGTGATTGAAAACACTTGTTAATTGGAGTAGAAAGATATCATTTCATCTTTAACGCTCTCTATGTCCTCAAACATACACTGATGAAGAAAAGTAAGTATTCTAATACTTGTTTGAATTCCAGGAGCAAGTCTCTTCTGGTATTTTTGAGCATTGATATTCATCTTTCACCAGCGGCGGCAGCGGGAGCTATAAATAACAGTAAAATTAAAAGTGCTATCGGGAGGAATACTTGCAGGAATTGACAAACCTGCATGAAGCTTTTGGTCAGCACATCACAATTATGTATTAAATTAACACTAACACATTCACCTTAATTACTAAGTCTAAGGATATGCATGCAGGTAGGTAGGTGCTACTAGTGTTAAAGCTTCATCACATCAATTTTAGTACAAGTAATTAAGTATTAGTATCAGGGCAGGAACTTCCATAAAAAGCTTACAATACAAAAAGGAGATTTAGGCCAATCCACACATTTACACACACAAACCTACAGCTTTTAGTTCCTATAGTCGTGTATGACAATATCAACAGACTGAAATAGCAGGGAAGGAAGTGATTAACTCTGGTTAGTAAAACACACCCCAATAGTAATTAAAAAATTTGTCAATAAGATAATGGTTATTTAAACGGAGGTTTTCGTATGCTCTTGAGATTTCGTCTGATCTCCTCTTGACGTTGGTGTAGAGCTTTATGGCAATATTGTTGTGCGGTTCGAAGTTGGAACTTGCCCAAATTGGGTCATCTCGCCGCCTGTTGGAGCTCTCCCAACCAGACGTGGTGGCTACTTGAAGGTCTCGACAGCGTTTACCTCTCCCCAAAAATCGACGACCACAACC
This sequence comes from Geranium brycei, assembly GCA_036897365.1. NCBI lineage: Eukaryota > Viridiplantae > Streptophyta > Magnoliopsida > Geraniales > Geraniaceae > Geranium > Geranium brycei. The sequence goes on from JAYMTP010008420.1 coordinate 2,880, forward strand.
CGTCGATATCAGCCTTGCGCTTAGAGCAGTTGGAGGGGACGTGCCGCATTTTAAATTATTATGTAAATTTTAAAGACAATAAGGGATAAATTGGACATTTCACAAAAATCTAACACCGTTTTGGATGTTGATTATTAGCTAAAATTTTGAGTAATGATGTAACACATTTTGATGTATAGGCTAGTAACATGATTTAACTTGAAACTACACAATATATATTATCGTGTAATTTTCCCCTAAATATATGTTCCAAGAATGAAACTCCATTACAGATGGCTGGTCAGCTAGAATAAATTGGAACACCTAACCTCTTTATTTGGATCAAAGTGTGGAAGATTTCTGTCAGCGCGTTCAAGGGAATATCGCAGTAAGTCAACTACTGGCAACTCAGTGACTACTGGATCACAGCAATCTACAACAACAAAGGTTGATCACAAGAATTAAATTGATATGAGATTGGATATGAAAGAATAACACTAATATCACCTGGGATGTCAAAAATTTGTTTTGAAGGTGAAATGCCAAAAAGTTGTCCCAAATGCATTCGGATACGAGTGCGGTCAGATGTTGAAAGTAGATCACCATGTGTAACCACAATAGCTGGTTTGTCATCTACAAAATGATGAGTGACCTCTGCTTACGGGTTCCACGATTATATAGAGATCAAAAACAGTAACTGCCACTATTCCATGGAAACTAAGTGAAGATTGAGGGAAGGCACCTTTAAATGACAAATATGGAGAGTTAAATATCAGAGATATCAACTTTATGTACCCTTCACCGTCACTTTCCATGGATTTAAGTACCAAAAGCCCATCGACGACAATCATAACAAAATTGACCTTTCTTCTTGTAACAGAGAAAGGGATGTTCCTCATTCTGCACTTGAAACTTGAATCTTCTGAATTCCTGATAAGCAAATGACATCATTCAAGAAAGGAATACTCCGGAAACAAATGAAACATGCAAATAGAAAGATGCATACTTGATGACCAGTTCCCCGTGATTAATGCCTTTGGTCATCCAGCGCTTTAACATTTTGGCATTCTGTGATTGACCATCGGATAAGCTACGGGTGTCGTAGAGACGGATAGATGTCGATCCCTTTGGGATCAAATACCCCTGCAGAAAGACGTCCCGTCTCCACCACAAGGATTATCTGATACACATACATTTTCAAAGCATGTACACAAGTTGAATGAATGACATATAGTATGGCTTCAGAAATGAGATACAAGCATAACATACATGAGACTTGGGCTCTGTCAGTGGCAAACTTGCCATCATCAAAGACCTTGGAAATAGTGTTGATAAGAGTGCTTTTTCCAGATCCTCTAGGGCCAATCACTAAGAGTGATGTCGTTTCTGGTACAACATGATCACGCACCATATCTGTCCATGTCCCAGGTTTATACCTGCATGGAACAACTCAAGTACAAAACAAAGCAATTAAGAGTATAAAGTTTCAGGAAAATCCAATTACCCCAAAATCACGGCCTTGTCTTGTTTCAAATTGCGGCTAGGAGAGGGAGAGGCCAATTTGTCATAACTGTGAAAGATTTGGGAGTAGAGAGCGTGGGCCTTACGCTTGCAGGGATCATCAGCTAATGAGTGTTGGGATCGATCATCTTCATCCGAAACTTACAATAATCAATATTTTTGACGATCAAATCAAAGAGAAAAGCTATGGAAAATCACAGAGTAGGAATTAGAACCAGAGACTGAAGAAGGAGAGTTGAGTGCATCGCCGCCCATTTTTTGCTGAACGAATTGCTTCACTTTCTTCCCAGAGAGAAACCTAATTTTGGATTCATGTTTAAGTAGGATTTGCTCATTCACATTACAATTCTATTTCCGATTTATTTCTCAATAATGAAATGTCAATCTCCTTTTATCTTGATCGCAAATTCAGGGACGACCATGTCTTAGTGGGAAAATGTCACTTACTGTTTCGTAGTATACCTGATTTTTAGTTACCTCTTTCGTTTCACGTTACCTCTCTCGTTTCACGAATACGTTCTGACAATCGCTCCAAATCATGAATGTGTGTACATAAATGTGGCAAGCCCAACTGAGAAATGAGGCAAAGTCCATAAAGAACCATATCCTTGTGTGCTTATCATGTTGAACTCATTTTGAATAGGTGAGAAAAAAAATAAAAAGTGTGTTTATTTTCAAAAGAAATCGAGCTAAATTGCATTTGGATTGTCGGAGATTGTGGATAATAATTTGATTCTGATTATAAAAATATTGACTTGTACTTTAGATTCTAATTAAAAAGAATTGAATCGACCTTGGGCTATGTCATATTGACAACCTCTCACATGTCTAACTCTGTCAATATTTCTTCTTTTATTTATCATGAAACACACTGTTTCTAGTCTCTTAATTGTGCGTCTTCAATGTGCGTCTTCAATTCAACTGTCTTTAGTTTCTTATCTCTCAGTTTTACATTTTATTATCACTCAGCAGACACAACAAGGTCGGACTTCTCGTATTTAAAGAGGTTTCCCGACAATCTCAATGATAAAGCATTCGACTAAGTTCTATTTCGACACGACAAGTCTTCAATCCATTTCGTCAGAGTTTTCATTTTCTTTCAAGTGGTTTTTCTTGTTTCGTTTCTTATCATTATCAAAATGCAATCTCTTTTTTTTCCCATTGGCTATAGGTGACTATACCCAACAAGACATTGATGTATGTCTAGTCAGACATGGTTATCAAGGACGAGTAAGCTCATGCGCACCATAACTGACCGTGTGGACAAATTTGACACTACACCAACACACTTTCACTTCTTTTTCTCTCGAAAACTCTAGCTACTAACTTTTTCTCAGCCGTCATTTAACCTAGGGCTGCCGGTTGCGCCGCTGGGCTCCGAGCTCGGCGCACCGACGACCTCCTTCCTCTTTTTTCTTTAGCTAGCAACTTGGTGTACGGGACCTCGCAGGGTGGGCGGAGCTCGATCTTTGAGGCTGGTCCAGATATGTTTTTTCCAGGTTTGGGATGGTGGTCAACGGGAGCGGCGGCGGTCCTGTTCGTCGCAGGTGGTTTGGGTTGGGGGCCTCGCCGGCAGCCGAGCTGGTGGCAGTCGCTGCTGGTCGGGGGCTTCTGCCGGCGGAGTTTTTTTCGGTTGCTGGTAGTCGCTGCTGATCAAGGGCTTCCCCCAACGGAGTTTTTTTTTTCGGCTGACCGGTGGTGTAGCCGGGTGGCCCACTCTGGTTTGGGCCAACCCGAATTACTCCAGACTTCCGGTCAAATCCGGCTTGTTCCACGATTTTGTGGCGAGGTCGGTAGATTGGAGAGACGTTTGTACTGGTGGTTTCGACCCCATATATGTTTTTCTCTGCGGATCTAACGCGTGTTCGGGGTTGCTCGGTCTTGGTGATTGGCTTCCGTTTTGTCGAGCTCAATCGGATTTTCCCTTAGGTGAGTGATGAACCGGGACATGCCGAGAAACCCAGTCTTGGGTGGTTATTGGATACCTCCCGTGGGAGGTGCTTGAGGAACAACGCTTGCTAATGTGCATGGGCTCAGATGAGAGGATGTCCCCCTCAGGGTGGTGGAAGGGTGGTCTATTTGTTAGTTTAGTGTGTTTTGCGGTTTTCGTTTTGGGTGTTTAGTTGTTGTCGGTGTGTCCGACTTGTTCCTCTTTGTTTAGTGTGTTTCGTATAGGTGGTCAGTGTGTCTAACATGATAGCCTGGAGTTGTCTAGAGAGGTAAGATATCTTAAAGTTGTCTTTTACTGTTTATTTGTAAACTGTACACGACTGATGCTCGATCTTCGAGTGCGGAGTTTTTTTCGTCTGGTGATTTGGTGAGTGATGATTTAGTTTGCTTCCAAAAGAAAAACACTTTATGTGTTGGGTAAGCCCAATTTTCTACTGGTGTACATATAACCGTTGTAAGAAATAGTAGTTTTGAAAATAATTGTAAAATATGGCGGTTTATTAATCTACTTATATTAAGAGTGGCCTTGATGAATTTGTTTATTTTTAATGATAAGTAACACTGTTAAAAATAAATTAAAATGAAGAAAACACAATTCAAACTAAAAAATTATAAGATAATATTTTAAAATTTAATTAAAACAATTATGTCTATCACCAAAGTGGCTTATTTATTTACTTTTTAAGACTACTACCCTTCTACCATTTATGTTTTGGTTTGTTTAACAGTCATTATAGGTGTCAACAGCAGCTGGGCTGTTGCTTTCCTAAGGATCATTATTATCACATAACAAAATTCCATACCTAAACTCATTTTCATGAGGTGATTGAAAATACATCTTGGATCTATGTCCTCAAACTTGCATTGATGAAGAAAAGTGTTTGTTTGAATTCCAGGAGCATTGATATTCATCATCTTTCATTAATGCCTTTCACGACAGCTGCGAAAAACAGGAATACTATCGGGAGTACTAAACTTCAGGAATTGACAAACCTGCATGAAGCTTTTGGTCAGCACACCACTCATGTATTAAATTAACACTAACACATTCACCTTAATAATTACTAAGTCTAAGGATATGAATGCAGGTAGGTGCTACTAGTGTTAAAGCTTCATCAGATCAATTTTAGTACAAGTAATTAAGTATTAGTGTACAAAAAAGGACACATTTACACACACACACACACAAACCTGCAGCTTTTAGTTCCTATTCTGGTAGGAATAGGAACTAAAAGCTATCAACAATCACAGAGTAGGAAAATGAAGAGGGAGAGAAGCAGAGGTTGAAGAAGCAGAGTTGAGTTGATCGCCGCCCATTTCTGCCAAACGAATTGCTCCAATTTGTCCAAGAGAGAAACAAACCTACTTCGATTGACTGTGCTCTGCTCTGGTAGGATTTATTCATTCACGTTCTTTTACTCTACTAAATATTTCAGAAATAATTTCATTCATTTTCATCAGTTTTAATTAATGAATTATTTTTTTAATAAACCTGTTCGAGTAGATATTCAGATCTTCTAAACTTAATATTTGGCATATCTCGGGGTGTTGGGATAAAATATGTGTTCTATAAATATAAGCATACATCAAACATGCGATATAAAGAAGATAGAACCAGACAAACAGATGAAATAAAATAATTTTATTTATTGAACACTTCAACAGAAATACAAATAACTATCACTTGACATGTGATTCAGTATTGGACATATGAAGGAGGAAAAGATTATCGTCAAGACACGGTAATCCGCTTTCCTTAAGACAATATTGACCCCGTATAGACAAATTGCTTTCAGGATACAACGACGATCGTAGGCGAACTCTGAACCGCGATATAGAGAGAATCAGGGAAGAACGAACTAGAGAGAGGTGGTCGGCTAGGGTAATTTTCGTTGTATACTCGTCTCTACAGAAACTATGTATTTATATGCTCAGGGAAAGTCGAAACCTAAACGGGAAAAGGGAAAGAAATTTGTAAAAATATTCGAAAATGTATTATTCCCAAAAACTAGTTATTCCGAAAATATATTTTCCAAAAGCGTGTAATTAAAAAATATTTATTTCCACATACAAGTGTATCCGAAATAAAAAATTTTACGGGCTAAAGCAATTTTCTGCAGCCCGCTCGTTGGCCCAATTATAATGGGACTCCTAAGAAAACAACACAATTTCTCAACAACACCATTTCAAGTGGTCATGTTTGAGGTTCAATTTCTCATTTAGAGCTCGTGATATACCGTTGGAAAGCTCTCATATCCTAGATTATGTAAACGTGTTTCACATCATTCTAAGCCGAGTCGAAGCGTTCCAAAATCACGGTTAACACATATGTCAACTTTTGTCATTTCATTCAATTTTTTCCATCAGTTATTAACTCTCATACTTAAAAAATGGATAAACAAAATTGAACGAGAAAAGATGAGGAGAGAGAAAGAAAAGAAGGAAGAGAGGTAAAGGAGAGAGCATGATTATTGAGAGAGGTATAAGGGCAAATTTTGAAAATTTAAAACACTTATAGAGGGATTTTAGTCTTTTAACCTCAAAAGTTAATAGAATTTCGCAAAAAATGTACAGAAATGGCTTTGGGTACTAACTTGCGAATTTTGCAAATTCAAGTACCCACAATGTCAAAAATAATTTTAAGGGTAGTCAGGTAAAAAAAACGACGTCAAATTTTAGGATAATAAGGTAACATTTCTCTTTGATTTATTACGGTAGAAGGTGTAAGTGATTTAAATGGTGAAAATTAAGAAAATTTTCAAAAAGTCAGGCCAACCCTAGTAAAAAGTCCGGCTATTTTCAAAAAATTATTTTGTTTGGCTAGAACCGAATTCTAACAAATCTTAAACTGCTAGACTCGATTTAAACCGGTCAGACCTGCCCGAACCGGCCCAAACCCGATCTGATTTGTGCCAATTTGGGCTAACTTGGCCGCCTGGGTCAACCTGGGCGGCCCTTCCGCCTAGCCTTCCCCAATTACCATAAAACGATTCGGTGTTGTAGTTTTCGGGTGTAGAGAGAGCGGAAGGAAGGAGAGAGATAATCAAACTTGTAGTGTTTGAAAAAGTCTTCTTAACATCAATCTCTAACATATGGTAATGGAATCGAACATAATAGAGTTGGGTAAAAAAAATGCAAATTTAAAACAGTCCCACTGCTAAAAAAACTTTAAATAGAAGTCATGTGAGAAACAATTTATTTGAAACAGAAGTATGAATTTATTATTTTGAATTATGTAATTACTAATTATTGAAGCGCCCAATATTACATTTTGGAAAACCAATAATTATTAATGTTAATAAGTTTTGATTTATTACCGTAGAGGGTGTATCCCATGATTAAAAAGGTGAAAATTGAGAATGTGAAAAAAATGAAAGGCTGGTGTCGAGAAGAGACAAGGAAGGAGGAGAGAGCACATGACTGCGACTTGGAAAACGAGCCCCACTCTTATCACGAGCCCCACTCTTATCACGAGCCCCACTCGTATCACTCACTACATTACACACACACACACCTCTCTCTTTCTCTATCTCTTTCCGTTGTTTGTAACTAATTATACCTAACTCCAACTCCAAACCCACTCATTTTCATTTTCAATTTCGCTTTCATTTCTGATGGCCGCCCTCCAGAAATTCAAGCTCCTGGCCACCCAGTGCGGCGTCGCCCAGAGCCCCACTCGCAGCCCACGCACCAGCCCCGGCGTCGTCCTCCGCCGCCGCAAGACCACCCTCCGCATGC
>JAYMTP010008421.1:0-10067 GCA_036897365.1 Geranium brycei
TATGTGATTTAAACTCTATATATATATATATATATATATATATATATGCAAAACTAATAATATTTAATTAATTTTAATCTCAAACTTACTAATACTCACCATTTTCTCTTTCAAATTAAGACAAAATAAATCATAACACATGCATTATTCACCGTAGTTCTAAGAAATGTTATTTTTGTTGGGCATTAATTAATGTTTAAATTGGCTTTTGAGCGTGTAATGTAGAATGACCCAATCCCATTAGTTAGAAAGTTCTAGATCTAAGAATATGAAAGGATTAGGGAAGATTCTAGATCTAGGAAATATTATCCTCTCTCCCCTTTTCTTCTTCTTCCCCAATCTAACCCTAACTTCTCGTTCTCCTTCCTCTAATCTTCATTCTCTTACTCTATGGAGGCGAACTCAGATAGTTGGAGTAGAACTCGGAGAGACAAAAATGGAGGTCGAAAATGGCCGTTGACAGGTGTTGACCGCCGTTTTGACCGAGTTTCGGCCATCTCGTCTTAGGGAGACCCTAAATCCCGAGTTCCCTACGAGTTTCGCAGCACTGAGTGTGACCATGATTATGACCATTGAACTAGCCCCGGTTTGATTAATTCTCTATATGGTTCTCTACATTGATTATCGACCGCCCTGTTTAATTCCATGAGTTGGTAAATCAGTGTCATGTTCAGGATGACTCCGATAATCATGATGATGATAAGTTTTTTCTAGAATGCTAGAGTATCTCAGTGTTGTGCAAACCTCGATTTCATGCTCTAGTTTTCACTTTCATTTTTTTTATCTTGTTTTTTGTAAGCCCTGTTATGGATTGGCTTGGTATTTTCCGTCGTGTGAAACACCTTCCTCTTGAATAAACATGAGTTTAGCTGATAGAAAAGTGGTCACTAAATTCATATTATTTCGGTGTGGGACACTTCAAAACTCCCTCTAGCATGCAGACCTCGAGATAGACCAAGAATATATGAATGGGGAGTAAGCACAAACGAATCACACGTCCAAACCACACCTGATACCATGTTAAAATTTGATACACTAAAAGTTCAACCAAATAGGTGGAAATCTCAAGATGTTTATCAAATAATTAATAAATCCACATTCTTTCAATGTGGAAGACTAGGGTTGACCTAGTTGGTGAAGACAAGCACTATCACGTATGAGAATTAGTGTTCAAATTCTAGACTTGGGTCACCATCTTGAGAGCAAGTGTGGGAAAAGGTGAGGTTAACCTAGGTTAAGGTTAGATTATATTAGATGTCTTGCTTTATTGCTAATAAAAAAGGATAGACGTTATAGCAGTGACTTACCTTGCTCAAATGGGTATCGAGCGGGATCCTCACCAAAATATAATACAAGTGCATCTGCATTTCTACCCTGTCCACCAAAAATATGTAAGATATGAGTATGATGAACTCTAAATATCCTTAAATAATGTACTGAAGAATTTATATGTAGATAATTACCACCACAGAGTAGAGATTTGTCACAGAAGCCACCTCCGTCTCGGAATAACCAATGAATCCTTTTAGTGTCTGAATTTCAAACAAAAATGCAACAAATCAAATGGAAAACTATAGTTGACATGACTTGTGGAAGAATAATGATTACTATCGTATAGGTGAATTGTTACGAGTTTACACGTGAGTCCTGTTCCCACATAGTTTATATACAATGTACATAGGAGTGTTTCATTTGTTGCTCTTACTTGGTAGGTCCTTTCCCAAGAAGTGGTGTCAAGGGCTAATTATCTCTAGGTAAGCGAGAGTCATGAAATTTTCTAGTTCCCATAATAAGAAACAACATTCTTGTTGAACTCCAGCAAAAATGAGAATTCTCACTAACGAGACTCTTATATCATGTTACGTTTTACTTATCAGGCCACATAAGGATTTTGTCTTCCAATATCAACAAATTAATAGGATTTGGCTTTCGCATTTATATGTGATTAGTGACCTTTTACGTCTCAACTAGTTGTATTCTTAATTGTCAGCTTCCTCCCTCACTAACTTCCATCAATCCAGAGTTTTATTTTCAAAATACCAAAAAGCTAATGTTCCTACATTGTGCCTTCAACTTCAGCCTATGCAATCATTTACCAAATCAGAAACCCCTTTTCCTCCACAATCCTAATATCAGAAAATAGGCTAACCCTGGTTCACCAAACATGAGATTATAACATATGTCACTGTTAATACTCCATTACATACAAATTAAATATAGCTATATGCAGTTCATCTTTTATAACCCTACCCTGTAGAAGGGTTGAAAGTGGAGCCATGCAAGAAAAACTAAATGTGCAGAGATTTTCGTGGGTGGATCAACAATTGGCTGATTGATAAATAACATAAAAACTAATTACACATTTTTAGCCAGAACGCAAGCATGTACCTTACAGAATACTTCAGATACAGGACCATCATTACTAGAGGCAGCCAACTCCTGCTTGACCTTTTCTAGTCCCTTGATTATAGCTTGCATTTCTTCTGCTAACGACTTCAGTTGTATCTGCAACAAAGTGGGCTTATGTCAAAACACAGTTTGGCATTGAGATCTACAACTAATACACAGAAAATAATAACCTTAGTTGATGCTTCTAAACTAACAAGATCTGTGTGAAAGTCTAGAAGTGCTGGTGACTTATCAGCCAGAACCTGAGGCACAGGAAAAGCAAAGTTTAGATTAACAACGAATTAGTAAGAGAAGGGAAATAGGAAGCAGCAGAATAAGGAAACAAATGTTTTAGGGTTTTTATTTAAAATGCAAAATGAGTATGAAATGAACATTTTTATTTTAAATCTCAGTAATGTACATTTTGGCTCTACGCCAAGTCCATTTTGATTTGTGTATCACAGCGAACTGACCAACCAATTAAATGGGGCACTGCAATACATTCTTGTTTTCAATAAGTCGAGAATCTGGGAAGAACCACTTTATGGATAACCAAGACTACCTCACTGAAAGGAATGGTATCCAAATAGGTATGCTTTACTAAATAGAGATTTTGGTTTCCTCGATACTCCTTTTTTTATCAGAAATAAAACTTTATAAAAGAGAAATTAGGGAAGAAAATCCTTAAATTTCACAATTTAACAACCACGATAAAAACACAAGATAGACAAGAATCTTTCGCAGCGAGGGGAACATAACTTTAATTGCAAAACAATAAAAACGGATGTGACAGTACCTTGCATAGATAGTGCATAAGTGTCATCCTACTGTTGGAAGCACGTGTGTCAGTAAGCTTTGAAAGACTATCCAACTTGAATCCTACTGCTGAACCTGTTAACAAAAGGAATCATTAGGCACCTAATTTCAGACATTAAAATTTAGCAATGAAAAAGATTAGAGAATTGTAAGGCAATTGAAAAGAACTTTAGAAAAGTCGGTCTTGATGAAACTTGTAGGGTAAATGGCACAGTGGAGAAAATCTATGATTTTTCTATTGCAATTTGTGTCAGTTTGCTAAACATCAACACCCATCAGCTGACCCTTGACCCGAACGGTGTTTCGTTTTTTTATCAGCTTGAACTAAGTTTGAGTACTTTGTTTTCTTTGGATACGTTTCAAGAAAAGCTTTGCTTTATGTTGTGAATAATCATGCAGAATTATTTTAGCATTTTACCATCTCATGTGCTGAAATTAAATCTGAAATTATGTGCCTATATAAAAGTATGTCATTTGTGTGGACTGTAATAGATTTTTCATGCTTGGTTTGGGAAGCTTAGTAGGAGAGTTCAAAGTTTGGCATGTACAAAAGCAAATTCGACCACTCTGTGTTCCTTATACAACAGATATTCTGTATCTTATTGTGTGTATGGATAATATTGTTATCACATGTACTGACACTACGAGCATCGTCTCTGCAATCTTTTCTTCAAAATCAGTTTCACTCAAAAGACTGGTATTGTCTATAAGAATCATGTTCACTCATATATAGTGACTTTAGATGCATATATGGCAGGATCTAATTCCTGCTCTAGTTTGAAATCAAAATGATGACAGTTTAAGTTTTAATACAATCAAAGTTATGCTATGATAGGCAGGATACTTTCCATATTGCTTCAAACTTTATGTTAGATGAACGAACTAAATATATTGAAATTGATTGGCTTTTTGTTCGTTAAAAAATTCAGTAAAATTTAATCTCCACCGAATATGTGAAGACATGAGAACAATTACGGCATCTGTTTACAAAGGCACTAACAAAGACTCCAGACGACTATAGGAGAAATTAAATCGTCATGACTTTAACAGACATTCAAGTCAACAGTGAGGAAAATCTTTGACTATAGGTTGTTTAGTGCTTGCCAGATATATTTGTACACTCTTATTTTGATATCATTTTTGCCACATGCTCCCACCTTAAGAGACGCCCAACAAAATTTGGGAGAGGGAGATTAAAGGTGGGATAATAGGTACCCAGACCCCTGCGAGAGTTGAACCCAGAGCCAGAAGACCCAACCCGAGTTCAATTGCTCGACCCAAGCAAAACTTTGGTGATAATCATTGTAGCTAGTTTCTCCTTACTGTGGAATAAGTAATACTTGTATAACCTATTATTTAGCCCATAAATTAAAGACATGTGCATCATTTGATAGCACTATTCTTCAGGAATTTGGTTATGATTCATTTTGTTTTCTAATATTACACTTTACATAGACGGTGTGTGTATCAGGTTGTTTCTGTCGATAATCATATCTCAAATTATTGTTAGAAAACTGAACTACCTATCTCTGTCATCGTATCTGATATTTTTTTTGCACTGCTAGGTTGTTAACTTTTTTTATCCACCTTACCACCACCTATCTACCAAAGAACTTAGGCATGGAGTTAACCACTCAAACTCTTGATCCAGCAGGCATTGGTTCGTTCTTAAGCCAAATTTTGACAAAATTGTCATCAGTAAAAGCAGTAACCTACGTGGTCAAAATATTTTTACAAGAGAATGAAAAAAATGAGTTTATTTTCCAATCAATGATAATAGTTAACGCTAAAAAAACTAAGGTTCTCACCCCTTGCTGTTCCTTGATTCAAAGCATTTCCCAGATAAAGAATTTTCTTCATAATATCTTTCAACTTGGCGGAGTAGCGAACCTGTGAGAGAGAAAAAAAGGATAATGAATTGAAAGATATATAGTGAACAGACACTTCCGCCCACTATATGGAAGTCTACAAAACACTTGGTGACACACCTCTTGGCATGCGGAGTTTACCGTGTTTAAGCTCCTTTTAAATTCAGTAATCTGCATAGGGAGAGAGAGTGCCAAGTATGGCACAAATTCTGAGTAAAAAGCATATTGACGAACTAATAAATTAAACAAATAAGGAAACCAAAGCAGAATTTGCATACCTGTGTGCCAAACTGAATCTTGAAGGCAAACACTCTCAACTTAGACTCCACACGTGGAACTTTCATGAGCTCCAAAAAGAACTGAAAGGTTTAGAAGATAAAGAACAATTACCTCCTCATTCCAACTACATTGTGCAGACCATCTAACAGAAAATTAGAATTTATGAGGAACTTGATCAAAGAAACACCAGAAAAGCATTATGTTGTCCAAGAAATCCATAATTGCCAGTCTAATTTTCTTTAGCCTGGGTGGCTGTATATCGATCTATTTCCACTTCTGATAAGAGAACAAGGTTGGTAAAGGATGATATTTCCTGCTACTGACATATATAACAAACATTAAGCATAACCTTTGGGTTCATATTAAGGGACTCTAATCTAACAGCATTTTCTCTCCATAAGTGCTTGATCAGATGAGCGTTTACGCTACTCAGACTATATAAGCTGCCTTGGGACGAAAAAGGAAAACCTATACTGCATCATATCCCTCATATAACCTTCATCTTTAATCATCCTTCACTTCCACTGCAATGGCCTTTCTTGAATATGCCCAAATTGTCAATCGCATAGACGATTTAATAATAATAATAATAATAATAATAATACACGCCATCATGGGGTCTCGTCCAGATGCAAATCGCACAAGTTTCATTCAACTCAAGCCTAAGAAATCTATTAAGTCAGACCGCCTCGAGGCAAGAGAATCTTAGAATTTTTTTGGGATTGAGGCCAACGATCTTAGGGCCTCAATCTTTGGTCACACCTGCCATTTGCCTTTTGTGGCTCTTTTATGTTATATTTTTTTATCTTTTCATGTACGTTAGTTTCACCTGTCACTTTTCATGTACTGCCATTTTACGGCCGAGAGTTTGTTGCTCCCTTTTCAGGACCCCTTTCTCTTTTTATGTTAATGTTTTTTTTTGCTGATCAAGAAAAAATTTATCAGACCTGCCATTAAACTACTAGCCTTTTATACCATAGATGAATGCTATGGACTTAGGCTATAGTTCAACCTTTTATGTTTCTTGAAATAATAATTAAAACAGAACAAAATGAGTAACTGCACAGCACACTTCAAGACTGCATATATCTCACTTGAAAACTAACTGATCACATAATCCAGTTAAGTTATAAACTTTTGCATACCTGTTCACACTTTCCCAAAGTCTCCTTGTTTCCAGTATAGTTCTATACAATCATGATAAAAATCACAATCAAACATCATGAAACAATGAAAGATAAATAAGACCACAGTACTATAATCAAAGTCAGCCGTCTTCATGAAAGAAGGCAATAGCAGAATATATAACAGCTAGAAGAGAACCTCACCTTCAGCAGCTCCATCTCCTCTTTAGTAGGACAGAACTTTATGAGATTTTCCACTTGATCAACATCTAGAACAGACTCATCCATTGCTAACACAGCAGCCTGAAATCAATAAAGTGTGTAAGTACTTAACCAGTAACAAATAAGCAAGCTGTTAAAAAGTAACAAACAATTGAAGTCAAGCAGAAATTAGTACAGTTCTAATATACATGGACATAAATACTATATTAAACAGACCCAACCAAGGGAAAACTGGCCTCTAGTCTGATGTACTTTTCATATTAGGCCAAAAAATCAACGAAAATACTGATTTCAGTCATAATTTGGAGGAAAACGGTAGGCATGGACGATCCAGGGTGAATCGACTCAAATTGGGATTGGACATTCTAACAACTATACGAGTGACAATATAAGACACACGATTAACTCTTTATTTGTTTTATTTCTCTTCATACATAATGAATATTCTTTTAATATAAAATCTTCTATAGCTGCAATGAAATATCAAACAGAGAATCACTAGTAAATCTATTTATTTCATGACAGATAACAGCATAACAAGATAACCTAATTCTGAAAAAGGCTAAAATCCATCTACTCTTACAATGCAAATAGAATAGTACTTGGCTTAATAGTTCTAACAGTTTTCTAACATCCTCCTCAACCTCCCTATCTTTTTGAACTACCGATACAAGGTACCTAAAATGGTCAGTTTTAGTAAACTTGTTATCTTATAGCATATTTGAATCAATCAAAAATTAATTCTTCAATGCCAACCATATACTATGTTCATGAAGTTATAAGAAACTAACCCATTTCCATTTATAAATTCACAAATAAACACAAGCAAGCACAAGAGACATTCTTACAATCCTAGCCCTAATATCGTATTAGTCCTGAACACAAGTTTTTTAATCGTAGAATTGTAAAGTTATTAAAAATACTTCATAGGAAGAACAGCTAGGCAATAAGGCTGTAGACAAACAAAAACCTCTTGAAATATGACAAGTTTAAGCATTTGATTCTGGGAACTTTTGCATCTAAAATATGTTTAACTATAGTACATATTGCATGTAGAGCATTGAAAAAGTTAGTGTTCTTAACGATTTGACCATAATGTATCCAAAATTCCAAATGAAGATTTTTCATCTCAAATGGAGAAACCCCTGTCTGCCCAAATAAATATGCAGAAAGAATTAACATAGAATTTTAAAATAAATAAGAGAGGAGACATTTCAACTACAACTAGCTCACCATCATATCAGGAAGCGGCATCTTAACCTTGGTGAGCATTATCTCAGTGTTATTGACCCTCCTCAAGTCAACCTACAGAGGATAAAAGGACTTGTATAAATAATAGAGAAAAACTAAACGTTTATAACAGAAAATTAATGTAGCAAAGCATTCTTGTAAGTAAAGTTTGAACTTTATTAGCCAATAATATAGAGCAGGATGCGTAGGTACCAAACAGTAAAGAAACAAGTTCCATTTAGAGAATTAAGGAAAGAAATTATAACAGATTTTTTCTTATTTCAAATAATCACTACAACCGTCATGTAGTGTACATTTTCTTTGAAGAGCAAAGAAATTAAGTAAACATGCATTACTTCCAGTCCTAAACTGAAAGAAACCAAAAATACCATATAGGATATCCAACATTGAGAAAGTTATTTTTGGTTGACCATATATCGCAGTGTTCATCCAAAAATATAACTTAACATGCAGAAAAGTTCTTCTATCACCTTTTTCGAATAATAATATTAGAAATCAGAAATTCTCCTTCCTAGAATTTTCAGGGATACATCAACCTAAGGATAAACTGTGTTTAGCAAGCAGATATTCAGCAAAAACAACCCAGTTCAGGATTTGACTGGATTCGGCGTCATTAGGATATGAGATATCCTACTGTGTTTGGCACAAAAAAATGAATGCAAGATCCTGAAAACTATCCCATTGACAAGACAGATTATTTATGACGACATCGATGGTGACTTCAGGATCCTCATACTAAGGGTATGTGTTGGGTTGTAGTTTTTTTTACCAGCATGCCGCTGGTATGGGGATTGGAACCAGCAACCTCATGCTTATTGCATGAGGTCTCTGCCACTTCACCCACAGCCTTTGGTGTTGTGGGTTGTAGTTGTGTAGGTCAGCAGCTGAGAGTAACTATTATCACGTCCTCCACGTATCCCCAGCTACTGAGGGTATTTTTTCCCCACTGGCAAAATATAATGAGCTTCAGGATAGGAAATATCTAATAAGATCCACAGGAAACATGAATAGATGTTCTTTTATACTACACATTTCCAGCTCATCAAACAGAGCTTGGGTACTAAAGTGTAGAACTAACAAACCCTAAATTTGTAGTTCATCATTTTTTATTTTCTGGTAATGTGATAAGCAATTGAAGTCCCACTCTCAACTCTAGTGTTGACCAGATTAAATTTCCAACTTTGGTTACAATGTCAAATATCCACTACTTAATTAATCGATGTCTAAAGACTGTACTAGTAGAAATGCAACAAGGGTAGCACATCTCAGTCTAATATGGTGTCATGACTTGGACAGTAAACTCAAACATGAAATGACCAGAAATACAGTTAGACATATCAACAGAACATGTTCATGAGATACTTCTGTTATTGTATTTATATCTTTATGCACATACTAAGCAGTTTGAGTTGTTAATACTGCTGAGGGAAAGCTGGATCCAAGTTTCCATTTTGTGTAGGACAAAACAACAAAAGAATATTTAACATATAAAATTCCAACTTGAGAATCTATGACATTAGTTACTGGATAACCAATTCATGAACAAATGAAATGAAGTTAGTACCGGGAATCCAAACAAACAAAAACTATATAAGAAATATACTAAACATTTAGAAATGAAATCTAAAGGATCCAGTATAGACTTTAAATTACATTACCAGGTGGACTATGTCAGATTTTGATCCAGCAGACTTCCGTCGAGATTTCTCAGAAGGTTTCGGAACTGTTGCAGAGAAAAGCTTCTCTAGCTCTGACACGTCAAATTCTGGCGCACTAAACGAAATAGTAATTAAGGAATAAATAAAGCATAAGAAAGCAAGAGCTAATTCACCACCCTGCATACTATAAGCAATCATATTTTCAGCAAAAGTGCATATCATCTATGAATGAAAAATAAACTGCAATAAGGAGTGACAGATTACATTTGGGGCTCTCCGTATCTTTGCAGTTCATCCCATAAGCTGCCTTGCACTGCTCTTGTTACCTTGCTCCAGTGTAAAGGCTTCAAGGAAGATCTTCGACTAGCAGGAGCAACGCGTGTAAGCATACTACGGCCTCTCCCTGCAGGTGGTGGAGGCGCACCACCTTTTGCACCAAAAGGTGGAGGTGGAGGTGCACC
>JAYMTP010008422.1:0-10067 GCA_036897365.1 Geranium brycei
TATTTTGAAAACCACGTCTAAAATTAAGTTTAAATTTAACTCTAAACTTGATTACGACCAAAGTTTAACAGATTAAGTTTGAATGACTCATTAAAAGTTAGACGGTTTACAACTCTTGTACGAGTAAACAATTATTATATTATTTTTAGGAATAACTAGATATTTATAGAAAAGGCTTAAGTATATATATATATATATTCTATATTAAACATAAATATTTTCAGGAAATACTAAAATATCTGAAGGTGGAAACAATGACCAATTAAATAAAATTCTTAAGCAAAATTGAAATAATATTAAACCAGAAAAGAACTGTCCCTTTGAGACTGGTACAGCCGTACAAGCCAAAAACTCCAGACTGATCTCACTCTTCTTCTTCAACCTCCGATCGTCTCTTTTACTGCGTAATCGAATCGCATGTTCCACCGATTCGCTGCGCCTCCATCGAATTGCTCGAACCGTGACTCGCACAGCTTCCCTGGAACCGCCGTCGTGGACACTGCTGCGAACCGGTCTCCGCCGGATCTGAGGAGATGATAACTCGGTCCAAACTCGTCGAGCAGCTCAGAGACTACCAGATCCGGTCCCAGGACAAGTGTCCCGCTCTCACCTTCTTCTCCCCCAAGCCTCACATCACCACTCGGTACGTCTCTGTGCTTCTTCTTCGCGATTTCTCAGTTTTTTGTAATTTCTGCTCTCTGTAGTCGTTTTTACGAGTAAATCTAGTTGTGGAATCATGAATTTGAATGTGCTTAGAGTCTGATTCGGATTCATCAGATGTCATGATTTGCAAGATTTACCTGTGTATTTTGCAGTTTTAGAACTTTCAGAGAGGCTGAGCTTGGCATGTAGATTGATTGCAGTTAGGGTTGAGATTTGGATGTTATTTCATGTGTCAATTGTTCTGTGAATAATTTGGAGAACCTGTTGTTTCTTCTGGATCCAGTTTGTGAAGTTTGGTTTCTGTCGTTGTGGGATTTGGAATTGTGCTTCCAAGTCCTGAACAATTGATCGAGATCGTCGCCATAATTGAAAATCAAGATTTTCTAGCTGCATAGCGGAGGTTAGATGCGAACTCAAGGCTAATGTGATGTAGTGATGAATAACACGTACGATTGTTTAGTGGCGCAAATGTGTTAGATAGTTGAAACTGGCTGTCCGATAGGGCACGTGCGTGAGGTAAATGGGGATTCTGGTCCGCAAAGAATATATGCTTCCCTTGTGAGTTTCCTTAGATCTACTGAGTGGTTGTTTCTGTCTACTAGCATCCGCCATATTAGAGGCTCGGGGTTTAAATGGTAATGACTAACCTAGGAATAGGATGAGAGATGTACGTTCTTCTCTGAGACAGACATTTGTAACAACCGGTGTTTCTGCTTGACCTTTGATGGTTCTGCATTGTTTCTATACATTGAGAATTGATACAAAGTAAGACTTATAAGTGCTGTTGTCTGCTGACTAGAACTAGAAGTAGTTTAAGACTCAATAGTGATTCTCCAAACCTAGATAGTCTTGCCATCAATCCTTCTAGGTCAAGAGGGCTAGCTACAGAGCTGGTAACAGTCAGGGTTTATCCCTTCATCGTAGATAGATATGCGAGAGAAGAATTGACACATGTAAAAGAGTATGGGGCAGTAGGATGGAAGAGAGAAGGATTTGAGTGAGATCAAATTAGTTGACTTAGACAAGAACATCTATGGAAACTTAGCATTCTATGGGCGGCAGAGTTCCTTTCTGGCGTGTATATCACTAAGAAATGTTCTCTGTTCACTTCGTTCACTCAATCTCACTGCTTTTGCTTCATAAACTTAATGGAAAATTGCCAAAACTCTTTGTATTGTGACGGTTTTGCTGATAGTCTCCCTACGTTATTTTTATTGCAAAAACTCTCTATTAACTTGTATTTTTTTGCACTGTTAGTATAAATCTTTTAAAAGAGATGGAAAAACTCAAATCATATTCGAATTTCCGAAATTACTCCACACCACTTAGTGTTCTCAATTGCAAAAACTATCCATATACTATTTGAGATTTTGCAAAGAGTCTCCATATACTATATTGTTTTTGCAAAACCTCTCCCTATACTTAATGGACTTTTACATAGATCTCCCTATATGTTTTCTTACTAAATTTGTTGTCCACTTCTTATAACATCTTGTTTTCATAGCTTTGTGGCATCCTCATTCCCCTAAAATCTTTTCTTCCCAATCAAGTCTAAAGATTTTTTGTTACTTCATGCAGGGTTGATATCGCCGTGGCTTTATTTTGGGCCTTAATCTTTGTCATGCTCATTACCCTATCCTCCACGAGCCTCTACTTCAGGCACTTCTGGCTCTCTCTCATACTTATATGCTTCGTTATCTTTCTTCCCTTACGCCTCAAAATTTCTAGGCGGTCTCTTACAAAGAAGAGGGATAGAAGATTACTTTTACCTTTGTCTATGTGATATATCCATAGGAATTGGTTCCAAAATAGATAGTATGGTTTTTTTTAACATTCATAATCTATACACAATGTCATTCAAATTTCCTTTTGAATCCTCATTCTTACGTGTAAGTACCTTAACTTTTGATCCAAGTAAAGAGGTTTGTGTTGATCTTTTCCTACAGTGGCATGCCATTTGTGCTGTTCTATGTACTAATTTTCCACTTAATTTCCACTGGATGGAGATGAACATAGTACATGTCTCCTCCTTTTAAGTTGATGTATGGCTTCCAGGTTCTGAAAGGGTTCATTTGATAGATATTATGGAAGAAGTGATTTAGGTGGCAAAATATATTGAACCTGTCGGAGATTTGGTATCTTTGATCAGGGTGGAGATGAGGATTACAAAATCCTTCCCGTTGCCGATTTAATAGGAGGTTAAGTATCTTGAACTGGACGGGGACTTTATACCACTGATCCTATCGGGGTGAGAATGAAGATCACAAAATCCGTCGTGAACCCGCCCATCGCCATCCCTAAAACTGGCTAGTTTTTCTTGCTGTTCTTATATTTTCGTACCAGCTATTAGAGATGATAATGTGGTTAGGTTTTTGTGATTCGTGCCCCACCATGTTGAATCAAGGGCTGCGTATTTTACCTCTTTATAGGATGTCAATTAAACGAGTTTCGTGATCTCTATCTCTGCTAGTGTCGTAAAAATAGGCCGTAAAAATAGGCCGGCTAGGCTGATTTTTTCAACACCGGCTGTGGGTCTAGGCAATTGATTTGAAATCAATTTTAAAAAATACTTGAAACTAAAATAATTCACACTAATTGATACTTGGTATAAAATTTATATTTTCATTACACATAATTTTTTAATAAAAAATAAAAATACGATTATTCCCAGAGGTTCTATCTGTTTGATTAGTGTTTATCAACTTTTATAACGCTATCTTCGCCCCTTAGATTGAGGATATCAATCTCGGTTGAATTTAAAGATTTTTGTTCTTTCTATTAGTAATATATATTTGAGCTCAAAACCCTTTTTATAATACATAAAAAAAAATGTAGGATTATTTTTGGCTGTCGAAGCAATTCTATTATACATATGATTCATATGGTGTGCGTGCGCACACACAATCTTCTGTTCGCATCAGATCGGCTTATGATTTATAATCTCGTATCTCATAATTGAACTGACTTCATTGACATGGCACATGTTTGTAATAATGCTGACGTGGAGGTCACCTAGCCAGTCAAAGAGCCTATTGGCATGTGGGCCCACCCGCACGAGTGGCAATCCAGTTGCGTGCCCAGCTCATAAAAAAACATTAGGACTTCACGAAAATTACAACTGAACCACTTCAGATGATACTCTAATAATTAACCAATATATTTTTACTAAGAATAAAGAGACAAAACAATTAATGAAAATTTCCACTTTCCCACATTTATTCTCTCACCCATTTCTCTGATTTTTCCCATTTTTACTTGGGTCAATGATTTTATATTCTCATGTCCAATAAAAGAGTTGGTATTAGTCAAATCACAAATCATTTTCTCATAATTTAATTTTAACAATTTTAAATTATGAACCCTTATTAACTTTATTAAAGCTATGGAAATGTATGCATGAGCATGATTGAAATGCTGATTTTTTCATTACATGATATTGAAATCTGAATCTTCCTAACAGTTTATGCTTTGTCCTTAATTGCAATCTGGTCCATGTGAAGTTATAGAGGTGATTAGTCATGCAGAAAAATTAATAAATCTTATCTTCTATAAACGAGAAAATATGTGTGAAGTTATCGATACATCTCTTCTTCATGAACCCTAATAATCAGTTTTCTCAAAACTATACATGATGCCAAAGACATATATGTAATTAGGAGAGTTTGAGGTTGACCCTCAACCTAAAATTGAACACTATAGTTAATTAGGAAATTAATTACAATAATATTATTTGGATTTTATCACACAATATATATATATTGTGTTATAATTTATAACAATGTTAAAGTTCAACATTGAAATAGTACGAGGTGAACATAGAATCAAGACTCGCTATACTAGATTTTTGAGCCAATAGTGAACTTCATGTATACATAGATTTTTTCATGATGATGCTCCTCTTCCGTAAAAACCCATATGTCCCTCTAACAATATTCATGTGCATGATTATGTGCTATTTAATTTTTATCGAATTTTGCATGTTACACTAAGGTCAATTATCATGTATAGAGATGCATCTAGCTTGAAAATGACAAACAATAAAGTTATGTCATTTTTTGTAATCTTTTTATAAATAATAGTCTCGCGCTTAAGAAATTAAAAGATATAAAACACTGATTTTCATAAACTTCAACGGACTGTATTACATAAAAATTCCTAAACACAATGATGAGAATTTCAAAATGTGAAGAGAGCGACATGATGCTTGAACACAACTCGAGACGGAGACATAATTTCTCGAAAAAATACAACACTATAGTATAAAAGAAACCCATTGTCTACACAACGAGAGCTTCACACCCAATGGCTGACTCAGAGCTCATTCTCTTCCTCTTCTGCTCAACAATTTTTCTTCTCCTCTTTCTCATTCTCATCACCAAATTCAAACTCAAACCCGAACCCGAACCAAAGCTCCCTCCAGGAACCATGGGATGGCCGTTCCTCGGCGAAACCATGACCTACCTCAAACCCTACTCAGCCACCTCGATAGGCCACTTCATGGACCAACACATCACAAGGTCCAAATCAACAAAATCAAACAAAACTCAGTGTTCTAAAATTTCTCAACTTGTCTGAACAGTTTCTGATTAATATTTTTTATTACAATTAATTCTTAAAAAGCTCTCTATGCCCAACTGGTGCATTTTATTTTCATAACACTGACAAGACCCAATTCTTTTATTGTGACGTCAGGTACGGCAAGATTTACCGGTCCAGCCTGTTTGGTGACCGGACGATCGTGTCGGCCGATGCGGGGCTGAACCGGTTCGTGTTACGGAACGAGGGCCGGTTTTTAGAGTGCAGCTATCCGAGGAGCATTGGTGGGATTTTGGGGAAATGGTCGATGCTGGTTGTGGTCGGAGACATGCACCGGCTCATGAGGACCATTTCGGTCAACTTCTTGAGTCAGGCCCGGCTCAGGTCTCATCTGTTTAGGGATGTTGAGAGCCATGCGAGGCTTGTTCTTGCTTCTTGGGAGGAGGGCTCTGCTTTTTCGGCACAAGAAGAGGCCAAAAGGGTGAGATATTTCACTGATTTTAACAATAAGTTTGTCGGTTGACATGAGTCGAAACGGTTTGGTTCCAACCAGTTCGGTTCTGGTCCTATTTGGTTGAAATTGATTAGTTTTCGATCTTGAATTCATGCTCGATTTATAGACCGAATTTGAATACAATTTATAACTAGAAACATTAAATTTACAATTATATAATAAAACAATAACGAATATTGAGATTTAATTATTACAATACAATTGAAATTTTGTAAATAAAAGATAAATAATACGCGTGGGTAAACGAGAGGCTGGCACTTGGTGACTCAAACTAGTTTGATTCTTACTGGGTTTTGGAACCAGATTCCAATCGAAATGAAATTGAATACTTCCTTTATATTTAGACCCCAAACTGAACCATTACTCACAGTTCTAAATTTTTGGTTCCGGGTGAAGTCTGGTTCTATGTGCTCCATCACTCAACTCATATTAGCGTCCTACATCTTCTGACGCAACTCATCATACCCGTTAAATAACATCTCAAGAGTTTTTATTATAACTTCGAGCATTTAGGCGAGTCAGGTCTTAACATAACTAATATATATAAATGATATAAAAATTTCAGTTCACCTTCAATTTAATGGCGAAGCACATAATGAGGTTAGAGCCAGGAGAGGCAGAAACAGAGCAGCTCAAGAAAGAGTACATCACTTTCATGAAAGGAGTGGTCTCCGCTCCGGTCAACCTCCCCTGGAACCACCTACCGGAAGGCTCTAAAGGTAATTAATTACATAATCGACACGTCGCTTAATGTACGCTTAGATTGTAAACGAGCATAACTTTTAACAGACTGCTCTATCACGTTTTGTTGCATATTTATTTCAAATTCGTTATGATTAAGTTCGAACTGAATTTGAGTTTGAAATTAATCTCGGTTAATAAACGAGCCAAACTTTCCTCTAACCTCTTAAAGCCTGTGATCTGATTTTTTTAGCAGTTGAATAATTATATACATTGCTATTAATAAAAGCAGATGAATCGAGTCTAAGCAATTTCGAGACAACTCATTTAATATTGTAGGGAAAATGTGATATAGCTCTTATTATTAAGTATACATTATTTTTACTTAACTCGCATTAATTAAAAAAGTTTTTTTGCAGTTCCCTAATTTTTCAAAATTAAGTGAAAATGTTATGTGTGTGTATATGTATTAACAAATATTTGTAGTGAAGATTTTAAAAACCGAACTAAGCTCGAGTTTAACAACTCTTTCCCGAGTCAAAATCGAGTTTAGTTGTAAACTCATTTGAATCTGAGTTGAACACTTTCTTTACAAATTTGAGTATACAAAATTTGTATACTCAAACTTTAACGTTAAGTATGTTTCCTCAGTCAAGGTCGACGATACTCAAGTTCATCGAGCGCGAAATGGACGGCCGGATTCTCGGAGGAAAAATCGACGACGACGATCTGCTTGGATGGGTTTTAAAGAACTCGAACCTGTCGACGGAGCATGTTCTTGATTTGGTGCTGAGCTTGCTCTTCGCCGTCCACGAGACCTCCTCCGTCAGCATTGCTCTCGCCGTCTACTTCCTCCAAGATTCTGCTCCGGCGGTTCAACAATTAAGGGTAATCAAGCTTTAAACTATCACTAATTAATTTATAATTAACCCATTTTTAAAAATTTTAGGATTTTATTGGCATTGTTGATTAATTATTGGGCTTGATTATTAGGAGGAGCATCTTGGGATTGCCGGAGCAAAGAAGGAGAGAGGAGAGATTGGGTTGAATTGGGATGATTACAAGAAAATGGAATTCACCCATTGTGTAAGCTATTAAATAAAAAAAATCAGTTTGATTTTTTTTTTAATGTTACAATACATCGCAAACCCACACAACCCGGTTCAAAACCAACACCTCTTCACAAATAGTGTGAGGCTCAACCGTTGCGGTGTCCCTTCAAAAACAAAAAAAAATAGTATGATAAAACTATAATTATTCAACAACTTATCGACTTAAACTTTTAATTTATAGTACAATTGATCTTTTAATAGTTATATATAGGAGTGTCAGTATCTTCATCTTCACGGTTCGTCAATGATCGATTATTTTATCTTTTCAATTTCAATGTATTTTAGTAATTTTATTACCGGATGTAAATCTAGCTCTTGTTTGATTGTTGGGACATTTGGCTAGTTATTCTCTGTAAATCTTTTATTTGGTTGAGAAAAAGAAAATTAACATTGTTATTTCAAAAAAGAGCATCACATAATTATATGTTATTGTCAATCGGATTCAGAGATGCCAACAAAGCGCATCAAATGGATATCTCAATCTTATTTTGTTCTTGACATGAATTGGAAATTTTTGTTCTCAACCCAAAATAGTATATAAAATATTTTTAATAAAATATATATTTCAAAACTACTCACCCCGCGTCTCAATCAAATCGGAGACCTCCAATAACTGTTAGGATTATGAAATTTTTGTTACCCTAATTCGATAAAAAATTAAAATCATAAGGCAAACAATCACTTATTATACTAAATTCTGAAATAAATCTGATTTTGACCATAATCTTTTTAATTTTAAATCTATATTACTAATTATATTGTGGTTGGAATGTGTCATGTGAAGGTAATTAATGAGACATTGCGGCTTGGGAATGTGGTGCGGTTTTTGCATAGAAAGGCTATAAAAGATGTTCATTACAAAGGTACATAAGAAGTTTTTTTATTTTTGCAAATTGATTTAGTGGGAGTATATATATAATTGGTATATATGTGAATTAATTGAAATTGAATATTTCAATTAGGATATGACATTCCAAAAGGGTGGAAAGTGCTACCAGTGATATCAGCAGTGCATTTGGATCCTAATACCTTTCACCAACCTCAACTCTTCAATCCTTGGAGGTGGCAACTTCAGGTCAATTTAGTAAAGTAAATATAGTTTAAAGTAATTTTAATTTAGATAAATTTAGTTGTCTAACAAATATCTAAATGGGGTAAGAGTCTTTCACATGTGGGTTTTTTTTAACAAAGTTAACACTCACAGAACTCAACCGTACATAATCGTCTTTAGGGGTAATTCTACATAGGTCACCAAAAAAGTTTGTATTCTCACGTACGTCGCTACTTTTTTAATTTAATTTTTGAGGTCACCAGAACATGTTTTTGTCTCACTCCGCTAAAAAAATATAACATGACCAAAATACACTCGCAATCAATAACTGAACTAGCGATTTTCACCGGTTTTCATTTAAAATATGTCAGTTTTAAAGTAAAATGATAATTTTACTCTCAATTATGATTGAAATTTAGAAACCCAAGCCATTGCAAATCTAAACCCTAGATTTATTCTTCAAAGCTCAAATCCTATTAATGCATGCTCTTTTGCTACAGTCAAAGTTTGGTTCATTCGTAGTCATTATACAATAAAAATGTATACATTTTTTAAATGCTAGACTTTAACACATGATTTTTTTTGGGATTGATTTTTTTTGGTAGGATGATGGCAATATTAATAATAATAATAATAATAATAATAACTTCATGCCGTTCGGAGGAGGGCCGAGGTTTTGTTCGGGATCGGAATTAGCCAAAGTGGAAATGGCCATTTTCATCCACCATTTAGTTCTCAACTATGACTGGAAATTAGCGGATTCGGACCGACCTTTCGCCTTCCCCTACGTTCATTTTCCCAAGGGCTTACCAATCATGGTCCGGCGTATAGAGCAAAACGACGTATGAAGTCGTGTGTATATTGTTCGATATATGATTTTATGCTACCAGAAATCAGCTCATTCCCGAGTGACATTCATTGTGGGTATTTATAAATATATACCCGAATGGATGTTAGTCGGATAAGATAAGATTTCCAGTAATGTTAATTAGAACACACACTTATTTTAATACATGTGATTTTAGAAACTCCAACACTTACTCTAATAAAATGGAGTGAATCAATAATAACTTGTACTACATTCTCATTTAAACTTGAGTTTAAATATATTATTTGAATTTATGAAATATAAAGTTCCTATAATATATTTTTGTCATCAAGATTTCCAAGAATTGTTGATAAATGAATTAAACTCACCTAGAAATATACCGTTGAATTATTTCTAACACCAACCTTCTTTTTTTATTATATATATAAATAGCGGTGAAATTAAATACAAACCAGTATCTGGATATGAACCGTCAGAACTGGTGTAAACTGAGTGTGAACTAGTGTAACACACACTATATCTTTTACCCACAAAATGTAAAACTGGAATATACATATCGGACCGGGCTCCACAACTAAAAGTTCAAGCTTATTAGTTGGGTTTGACCTTTTCATTTATATACAACCCTTTGATCTCATATTTTTTCAATGTGGGACTTTATATTCTCAACACAAAATAACT
>JAYMTP010008423.1:0-10066 GCA_036897365.1 Geranium brycei
TATATATATAAAGATATTATTTTAATTAAATATATATTTTTAATATATCTGGACAAGGCGGGGACACCTCACCCCGTCCCCACCGAGATACAGGGGTTTCCCACCTCAAATGGAGTCGAGGAAGTGAAATAATACTATCCTTATACTTAGGAAAATTGGGGTGAGTTTTTTTAAGGTAGAGCAAAGATTGTGCAATTATTAAGAAAAAGTAATATATTTGTACTAGATGAGTATAATGATAAGGGAAAATTCAACATAACTATAATAACTATACTGGTTTTTCACTTAACTACCCTAGAGTATTCACGAGCCAATTTTATCTTCTAAGGTAGTCAGGTGAAAAACCAGAATAGTACAAGTTAGTTATGTGGAATTACCCTAATAATAATTTAAGGGAATACCACAAATGACTATTCTTATAATCATTTGTTTCTCACGTAATTATCCATAAAAAAACTTTTTTTTTTGTGCGGCCCCTCTAAAATTACAATTTTCTTACATAAATCAGTTTCTTTAAACACATGTTATAAATTGATGTTAAAAGACTAAGATGCCCTTAAACATGTTTTAAAATCTCTCTCTCGTTAATGCCTCCGTTGACCAGCTCTGCCTCACCATTAAAGATGGAAACGAGCCAAGCTTTTAACGGGCCGCTCGAGTTTGAGCCGAATTTGAGCTCAAGGTTGGACTAGAGCCTAACCTTTTAAGACTCAATAGGTTTGCGAGCCGACTAGTTTAATAATTAATTGATTATATATATATATATAATTGAATTAGACGAGTCGAATCAAGTCGAATCAATCTCAAGTTGGCTCATTTATTATTTATTTAATATTTAATGAATATTTGTATTGAATCTTAAGAGAATCGAATCGAGCCGCTCTCAAACTCGAGCTTGTGTATTTTATTTCGAGCCAAACTCGAGGTTAGTTGCCTAAGCTCGATCCGAATCCTTTTTTCACGAGACGACCCCTGCCAAAATGAAACTCAATTCGGCTCGTTTACACCTCTACTCACCACGATGGAGCTTAAGTCATCATCTTTGTTTGGCTCAAATTCCAAATGTCTCTCCTTCTCCCGAGTCAATACTCTATGGCTCAAATTCCAAAACAAATATTTCATAATGTCTTAGTTAGTTTATTATAGATTAATAGTAATATACTTCTATTAGATGAGTATACACTATCGGATTTTTTTTTTGTAACGGCGTACGGTGTGCGCCGTTAGAGAACGGTTTGTGCGCTGTTACAGTTTGTAACGGCGCACAAATTGCTGTTTTACGGTGCGTCGTTACAAACTCTAAGGGGTATTTTTAAATAATTCGAAAATACCCCTAAGGGGTATTTTTAATTCCAAAACTAAATTCATAAATTTAACATGCAAATTATTGTAAATCTAAAACATATTAATATTAACATATTCAACATAACAACCTAACATGCAAATTAACAAATCAAACAAATTCATATTCATGTGGAATTAAAAATAACAAATCATGTAAATCTAATTTCATACAATTCTAAATTAATTTCATAAAATTCCTAAACTAATATCATACAATTTCTTAAAATTACACAAACAATTTTCCGAAAATTCAACAAATATTCAAAAGGTTTGTCCAACATGCATATTCATATCAACGATGGTGATAATTTTGATACAATGGGTGACCAACTTTTCTCTGTTTTAGCTCTTTTCCTGACTTTAGAGAGCTTCTGCAACTGCAACGAGCTAGCCGGAGCCTTCGGCTGGCGGCACGTGGTACGGCAGTCCAAATGGTGCAGGAACTGATGGTACATGAATTTTAAATTTAAATTTAATTGACTTTGAGTCTGATATGATTTAATGAACACTAATGAATGGGTTAATTATTAGGTGGAGCTTGCGGCTATGGGAGTGCAGTGTCTCAAGTGCCCTTCTCCTCCATGGTGGCGGCCGGAGGACCGGCTATTTACAACTCCGGCAAAGGATGCGGAGCTTGTTTTCAGGTTAATCATTTAATACCCGACTGACATCAATGTTAGTCTTCTTTGCTCGAATATATATATATATATATATATATATACCCGATTGACATTGTATTAGTCGGGTATGTAAAAGTATATCAGACTAACTCAATGATGTTTTTATAATCATCAGGTGAAATGCATGGAGAGCACGAATCGGGCATGTTCAGGAAATCCGATAACGGTGGTGATCACCGACTCGTGCCCCGGGTGCGAACCCGTCCATTTCGACTTCAGTGGCACTGCTTTCGGAGCCATGGCCAAGCCTGGCCAGGCCGATTCCCTGCGAAATGCTGGAAAATTGACCGTACAATACATCCGGTATGTAATTAATTAATTAGCATGATATTATATTTCTTGCTACTTTTGATAGTATCAAATTGTCTCCCATAGTTAGGTATAGTCAATGTATTTGTAATTTATTAAGTAAAGAATATATTTTATTTTATTTATTTACTAAAAGTAATGTTGCGTTTTAACAAAAAAAAGTCTAAAATGCCCTTTGACTAAAAAATCTAATTTTCAAATCTAAATATTTAATTGATATTTAAAGTTAATTTTTTAAATTTTAGATTTTATTAGGGATATTTTTCTTTTCATTTTCAAAATTAACATTTTTCTTCCAAAATGAAACTTGACTTCAGGGAAATGACTTATCTTACTTGGATGTAATTAAGTAAAAATAATTTATAGTTGAGGATAATTATTTGTACTTTTTCTTGTTTTTTTAATGCGTGATTGTGTTTTGGTTGATAGAGTTGAGTGCAACTACCCGGGGTGTCCATTGCGTTTCGGATTGATTCAGGTTCGAACCCGTTCTACCTTGCATTCTTAATAGAATTCGAGAACGGAGACGGGGACGTGGGAGAAGTTAAGATTCAGGAGAGCGGAGAGGGCAATGGATGGGTAGCGATGCAGCAATCATGGGGAGCAGTGTGGAAGGTAAATTCGGGAAGTGAAATAAGAGGTCCAGTTTCGGTGAGACTCACCACAATCCGCCGCCAAAAAATTGTCGTTGCCCGAAATGTCATTCCCGCCGGCTGGCTGCCCGGACAAACCTACCGCTCCCATGTTAATTTTAACTAATTTGTATTCACACAATTATCAATAATGTGTTTGGCTTAATTTGTAACCAAACGAGTATGATTTAATTAGTAAACCACATGTTGTTGTGGTTGTTGAATAAATGAGTTTCATTTTAAATTATCATCTTTTCGGAGAAATTGCTGTTCAAGTACTTATGTTTCTTACTCTAAACAAATATTTAGGGTCCAAATTTCTTTTTTATCATCAACAAGGGGAAATTCTATAAAAAAAAAGTTAGAAATATGTCCGGAAAAAGAAATTAAAAGCGGCACAAGACCGAAACTTGCGTGCCAATTCCAAAAAAAAGTATTTAAGTTCAAAGACCTTGAAATAAAATAAAACACGTAAACTGAAATTGTCGTACACTAAAATTGTGTTGTTGATATCCGAACTGAACATGTGTTTCCTGGACAAAGTTCAGTCAAGAAAGGGGAATAAAAAATTAATTCAAATTTTACATTTATAAACTCTTCTCAGCGTGACGCAACAATACTCGAACCCTGGCCAAAACCAGAGAAAGGGCATACTGGACCACTAAGCCAGGGCCGTTCACTCCACTTTATTTTTTGATTCTAGGTTGCCGTTATTTATTTGATAACGTGCTCTGCATTGTGAAATATATTACCACAAGTTAATTTGCTAAATCAGATGTTTCATTTTTTTTCAAGAGAAGGTTCAGATGTGAGCACAAGCTTATTGGGACGCAAGTGTTGTTCAGTATTTCATGTCTGACCTAATTATTAACTTAAATCCAACGTGTAATTTGTAAGGTTAAATTCATTAAATCTTTTGAGTCATTTAAACTTAAAATTGTGGCCTATTAATTAAATATATAAATAAATTAATGGTTGATTTTTATCGGTCGATAAAAATGTATGAACTAACTAATTTGATTTTAGTTATACTGAAAACCAAGTGATTTTAAAGTATGGTAGCATGATGGTGGTTCTAATCACTAACTGTCTAATTCTTGCTTGACCAATTGGTTAAACACTTGAATTTGGGGTCAAAGTTTCTGGATTCGAGTCACGCTGCAGTATCTTGCTCTTGCTCTCCTAATTAAGATTTATAATAGTAAAGAAGCATCAGCAGTAGTCACTTCCCACACCCAAAATAAATAAATAAATAAATGTTGAAGATAAACATGATAACAACAACTCATATTATACGATCTTCGTAAATAAATAAATATAGCTGTTTTCAAAAAACTCTCGCGATCCAAAACGCAGTTATTAAGCAAACGTCACCGTTTCAACGCGTGCAGAAATTCAACATCGGACACAGCGGAGAGCTCCAACTGGCTCATCTCGTCGTCCTCCATCGGCGCCGGAAGATTCAGATCTATCATCTTCTCCGCCGTCGCCGACGACGACCTCGTCAGGTTCCTCACCGCCGCCGATCCCGAAACGGCGGCTCCGGTGACGTGAGACCTCTTGTGGCCGCCGAGCGCCTGCCCCGACGAAAACCCCCTGAAACAGACCGGACACTCGTGAATCTTCCTATCCGCCGCCAAATTGACGGCCTCGATTTCGATCTCGGCAACTTCCTGCGCGGCGGCGATGGCGATGGCGGCGGCGCCGTACGATTTCATCTTCTTGTGGCTGGCCCTGTGGCCTCCGAGGGCCTGGTACGATTTGAAGACCTTTTTGCAGGTCTCGCACTTGTACTTGGCCCGGGAGGCTCGCGATTTGAGCTTCTTGTTGCTGTGGTTGAGATCTTCGGATTCGTCGGTCTCGAGCTCGGTCATCAACATCATCTCCTCCGATCCCTCCTCCCTCGCGGTCCACTTGTCCCTGGAGAGCATCATGAGGACGAAGGCCACGTCCTCTTCGGTGGTCGCGTCCGAGACCACCGAGCTCGCCCTCGAGCTCGACTCGCCTCTGCTCAAGCTCTTCGCTGCCGAGTGCTTCCGGATCCGCTTCGATCGCCTCCGGGTCGGGTTCTTCGACGACTCGCTCTCGCTCTCGCTCTCAACAACGATCGATCCCGCGTCCACGCTCTTCTTCGGATTATTATTCTCTCTCAATCCGTACAACAGACTCTTCTCCTCCTCTGAAGACCAAGACGAAGCTGACTCGATATCTTCCATCTGATCGGGAAAATTCATCACGTGGGATGATCTGATGTGAATCGATAGAGCCTCATCGTTGGCGTAGCAGTTCATGCAGAATTTACACTTGTATCTCTCCATTTGATTCAGGAATCAAAACTAGTGTACATAAAAGAGTGTACACTACTTGAAAATCAAAATCAGTACGTAGCTGATGGAGAATATAGAAACATTCAAAGCAATTTAAATTGGGACTTTGATTTGGAGAAAACGAAAATGGATACGAAATTTTTTGGGATAAAAAGTAATTAACGAGAAGCAACGCAATGTCTCAAATGTAACATTCTTGTTGCCCGTTTTCGTGTTGGATTCTCTCCCTCTTTTATTTCACGACTTTTATCTTTATTCCCAAAATGCCCCTGAATTTATTGGATTGGAGATATGAAAAAGGAGGATTACTTGTATGCATTAATATGAATTTGATTGATGTAAAAAAGTGTTGATGAGCTATAAAGTTACACAAATGATTTTTTTTGTTCCTTTAAAAATGGATCTTTAGTTGGAAATGTGGTGATGAGAGTGAAGGGTAAGAAACTAACGTCCCTTTAGAAATGGAGTTTCTATGGGAAGAAATGAATTTGCCGTTGTGCAAGGAGTTTTAGTGATATATAGACTCGATCCAGTCTTAGTCATTGTCCTAATTGTATTGCATTTTCGTATCTCGGAATTCTAATCACCACCACGTAAACATCTATTTTTAATCTCCTCCAAATCTCTCCTTTCTGTTTCCACATCTTTTATTAGAAAATGTTTGCCCAAATTGGCTTGGGAACACATCCTCAAGCAGGAGTGTTCAAGACTGACCGAACCGACCAAACCGAATCGAATCGATTCAAACCAAACTGAAAAATAACCAAACTAAAAGAAATTGATTTGATTCGATTCAAAATCAAAACGAACTAAAATTCATTGGTTCGATTCAATTTATAAAATGGAAACTAATAGAAAAAATAGAACTGAACTAAAATCCGATCAATTTGGACACGTGGCTCATTTTAAGTCATTTATCTTCGTTAATTGGGTCTAAAAATATTAGGCCAACAAAAAAAAGTCAATTAATAAGTCAAAATCGGCCCGAAATGTGAGAATTTTATGAAAATTGGTTCAAAATAATTCCAACTAAAAACCGATAAGTCAAAACGGTCTAAAATGTGAGAATTTTATAACTTTTAATTCACAACAAATAAAACCAAACCGAAATCGACATGTTCAAAATCGAACCGAACTGAATACCATCGATTCAGTTTCGGTTTTTGTGTTCTCAAAACTGAATTAATCGGTTCAGTTTAAAACCAAATCAAACCAACTGAAACTCGAACAGTGAACAACCCTATCCTCCAGGCTGGCCCCAACATATCGGAGGCCTAAAGCGAGATTTTAAGCAAGGTTCTTTATAATGTATTCATGTATCGCTATTATTAAAAGACATATTAAGTTGTTAAAATTATATGTGGAGAAAAAAGTGAACAATTAATATCATATACCAAATATAGTGATAGGCCTTGAATTTTTGGGGTGTTTAAATTTTCGGAGGCCTAAAACGATAGCTTCTTTCACTTTCATTACGATTTTTGAAACACCGACAACTGACATAAAACACCGCCATGGAGTGAAAAAAAGTTACTTGTAAACACTCACATTACAAATTTTACCAAGATACCTCTTACAGTCTCAATTTTACCGAGATGCCCCTATAATGTCTAATTTCACGTAAACACACCCAATTTACCCTTAAAAGCCCTAATTTTACCAAAATGCCCTAATTTCCCAAAACTTCTTCTATGAGGCCGAAATTTACCAAAATACCCCAAATTTTACAAAATTACCCCATTAGAGGGCTAAATTTAAAAAACACCCCTCATTTTACCAAATTCATCAAAATACTCGTTATATAAATTTTACATACCCCTAATTGTATAAATGTTACCAAAATACCCATAATTTTTTGGGAATACATGTTTGGCCCGCCTAGAGACTAAACCATGAACAACTCATTATGACACCAAAAACCTTACCAATTTGTGAAAAACTAGTAGTATTGAAGCCCATATGAGATCATCTTTTTATCAGACCATATAAGATCATGTTTCACACTTGTAAGTACCTTACGACAGTACAATATGCAACCATCATATCGACTCAAAAATTAAAAACAGCCTACACAAAATAAATTGAGGAAGATAATACTTCATACCCCAACTCTTAATACCTCACAGAGTGCTATACCTTCAACTTCTAATGTATAACTAAGATAAACAAAATAAAATTGATTCTAATCTTATATGTTTAAGTTTGTGTTTTTATTCACCAAATTTTTTTTCTCAGCGAATAGAAAATTTATTGAGGATAACTAGCAAATGATCCCACGACTTAGTGATGATTCATCTCATATTATGCTCGAATTGAGAACATTTGAGCCATTTTACGCTTTTGGTGGAGTTCGTGGTATTTGTGTGCATGTGGTGTTTCAAGGGGCTAAATAGAGTAACTTGTGTGGGTGATAGAAATAATATGGAGAAATATTATTGATGTGTGTTGTATGATGTACAAGCGACCTCTATTTATAGGGGAAATATCAAACCCTAATACACAATAGAAAAGGAAACTCTAATATGTGTGAGCTAACCCTAATGGGCCTATAATCTAACAGCCCCTCAAACTCAATGCGGTGTAACAAGAATTGAGTTTGAAGCTAGATAATATGTGTGATTGATCTTCGTGCGCGGATGGCGGATGGCGGATGCGCGGATGACTGATGCCGGATGCGCAGATGGATGATGCCTGATGCGCGGATGACTAAATTTCTTTGATACTCTACATTCCTCTCACGTGCAGTGTCCGGATTACGGGATTCCCGGCTTACGGGATTCCAGATTATGGGATTTTCGGCTTACGAGATTCTGGATTATGAGATTCTGGATTACGAGATTCCAGATTACGGGATTTCCGGATTATGGGATTCTGGATTACGGGATTTCCGGCTTATGAGATTCCGGATTACGGAATTTCTGGATTAAGGGATTTTCGGATTACGGAATTTCCGGTTTATGGGATTCCGGATTACAAGATTTTCGGGTTAGGGATTTCTGAATTACGAGATTTTGGATTACGGGATTACGGATTACGGGGAATTCGGATTATGAATTGCAGGTGAACATCTAGACACACTTTGTTGATGGTGTGATATTTGCTCAATAACGATGGTATTTTGATTTCGGCGAGATTTGACAATCGCCGAGAATCGATGTTGGTTTGAGGAAGCTAGATGTTTAGGATTTGCGAGGGTTGGAGATTGATGGTGGTCGAGTGTGATGGTGTTGATGGTGGATCTGGTTCAACGGTGGCGGTCTGAGAACACGAAGCTTCACTGCTACGATTGATGGTGTTTATGGGTTGACGATGAAGACCCAAGGCTGGTATTGCTCGCTGCTACGACTTGCTACTGTGGTGATGGCGTGGGTTGAATATGGTGGTCGACGGTGAAGATTTTACCATAGCTGGTGATGTTTCAATGTTGTTTGTTGATTGTCGATGACCCAGGGTGATGCCGAGGTCGACGGCGGAGGTTTATGGCCGATGATGGAGGTTAATCGGAGGGTGTGATATGATGATTTTGTTGGGTTCGATGATTGATGGTTTATGAGCAGATTGCATATTGGCTTCGGTGATTGATCTTGGCTTCGGTAATTTGGTGACTTTGGTGGTTGGTAGCTTTGGTGGTTGGTGGCTTTGATGATTGGTGGGTTGATGTTGGGTGATTGGTGTTGATAGGTGATTGGCTCACAGAATAATTCTTGGAGAATTATTCAAGAATTTGCTCACAGAAGCTAGATAGAGAGAGGTTTAGGATTAATTTAGCTCTAAGAGATTTGGCGATTTGAGATTTAGATTTGCGGAAGCGGTAAGCTAGATATTTAGAGAACGATTGAGATTGAATTGCCTTGCCCACCCGTCAGAATCACAAATCATCGACGAGTGGGCAAAGTAAAAAATTCGTCGAGATTTAACCAAGGATCAATTATGGCTCTGATACCATGAGAGAAATAATATGGAGAAATATTATTGATTTGTGTTGTATGATGTACAAGAGACCAATATTTATAGAGGCAATAGCAAACCCTAATACACAATAGAAAAGAAAACCCTAATATATGTGAGTTAACCCTAATGAGCCTATAATCTAATAGTGGGAGTCAAGGAAGCAAGGAAAAATGTATAAAGCCCACTCCAGTGAGGGATTTAGAGCGGAGATGAGAGTTGACCGAATTCCAGAGAGCCACTTTGATGGGCTCTCTGGAGCAGAGTGGTTCGTATACCAGACTCCAACAAGCAGCTTCAGTGGGAACACCGGAGCGGAGTGCGGAGCAGAGCGATAGTCTCACTCTGGTTGCCACTCTGGAGCAGAGTGCTAACCGGAGTGCCCGATCTGAAGACCTTATATAACATGATGTGACCTAATTCTCTAGGGATCCTGCCCACCTACCACTAACATTTGCAACCTCCATTTTGTCTCATCATATTTTCCACCATTCAAGAGCATTTGAAGCTTGATTTGAATAAGTCAATGATGGGAGGAAATCTCGGCAAGCCGAAATCTACCCACTCCCGAGTACATGGCAAGTTCACCGGTCGTCAAGTAATATAGGGCGTTTTAAAGCCCGAGTTATCGATCCCACGAGGACCGTTAGCTGTTGAATATTGGAGTACAAGTGTCTAATGTGTCGGGTCTAAGCGATCAAAAAATTGGTTTTGGGTTTTGTAGAAAGAAAATAAAAAATATCCATATAAAAATAAACACACAAATCACTAAATGAATAAGTCAGGGTCAAATATGCTTCCGGGGAAATGGCATGAAATGAACTTG
>JAYMTP010008424.1:0-10066 GCA_036897365.1 Geranium brycei
GGATCTACAAAGGTATAATCAGACAAACTTTTGGTATGATTAAATCTAGAATTGCATAGATCCAGTGACCGAAAATGGAGTTATGTTGTTTTGTTTCTGCTGCACATAATTAATTGGATCCTCCATTTCCCAACAGTTAGTATTAGTTATCAAATCTGTTTTATTAATCCACTTGGTAACTTGGATATGTGCTTTTGTGCATATTAACGTTATGTATGAATATTTATTTGCGTTCTGGTTTTTTTTAAATTAATTGATAAACCATATAAATATGTGTGTTCTTTTATTTGCTTGATTTAGATTTTTCTTATCAAATCCCTACTATATTTTCGTTATAAACCTTATATTATGTAGTAAATGCTAGCCCAAAGACGGTTAAAGTCTTAGAGCTGCTAAGCTTAGACATAGATATATAGTAGGAGTAATTTCACTTAGGTTACAACAAAAATTTGTAGTCTCATTTAGGTCACCAAAAATTTAATTTAATTTGTGAGGTCGTCAAACACATATTTTGTCTCACCGTTATAACTTTCGTTTGAGAATGATTTGAAATGTCTATTTTGTCTCTGAGTGTTAACGCTACCTATCCTATATCCTAACCCATATTCACTTACGCTTTTCATTTGGTTTGGTTAAGAGAGACGAAGACGTACAAGCAAAGTGGTATGCGAATCTTCTACCTGGGTTCTCAGTGGTATGCGATGTCTGAATCGGAGAAGAAATTCCACACTCGCATCGATGGTGTCACCTCTTCTCTTTCATTATCGACAACGATCGATTGTGAGCAAAATGGGCTCTCTGCGTTTTTCTATTTTGCTTACTACTTAATTAGGGATTAGGGGTACTTTGTCCATTATTAGAAAACTTTTGGTCATGTGCCACGCACATGGGCGAGATAACGGAAAATAAAAGTAACGAAAGTTATAACAATGAGACGAAATTTCTTTTTGGTGACCTCACAAAGTAAATTTAAAAAGTAGTGACCTAAGTGAGACTACAAACTTTTGTGGTGACCTAAGTGAAATTACCCCATGGAATTAAGATAAATTATATTGATTGATTAATTAAAGGTAATCCTAATAAAACATGATGGTGGGTATATATAAAGTAAAACCCTAGGAATTGATCATTTCTCTACCCATTATACTAGTTCTTTGAGCCGTCACAGAAAGCTATTCAAGTTCAAGGGTCAAGAGGGAGAAACCAATTCTCGTCGATCAAGTGCTTCCATCATCGCTCTCATGGATCAAAGTGTGTTTACTGATCTATTATTAATGTGTGAAAATCATCTAGTTTTAAGATCTTAGCTATTATGTATGTATGCAATATTATGGTTCATTATTTGCATAATTAACTTACATTTATTACCACTAATATGCTTGTACTAGCCATGTGTGAGTATGATGACTTTGGTTAGTTATGTGTAGAGGCAAGTGATTAGTCAAGAGAGGATTCATTACCTTGAGTAAACAAGGATAAATACCTATGATATCTCGGTTGTTATTAGTGAAAGAATTTGCTGGCCAGGACAATAAGATTTGGTCGAATATTAAAATATATTTTTTCTAATATAAGTCTTATTTATTGATACATCATTTTGATGTATGCATGCTTGTTTGATTCTTCTTTGAGCTTCATGTTGGATGCTTTGTTGGTTGCTTAGTATTCATTCTTTAATTCCTGACTGACTTCAAGAGGTGCTTTTGGTGGTGGATCTAAGTTAGGGGTGGGCACTTTGGACCCGGAACCGGAGACAGAATCGGGAACTGCAGGTAATGGTTTCTGTTCTAGAAATGAAGGAACCATAAATTTTCGGTTCGGTTCCGGTTCTTAAAATATAGAACCGGCGAGTACCCGAAACTGGACCGGTTCGCTAAACAATCATCGAACCACCATCAATTTACATGAAGAATATAGATAGAGTACGTGAACCGAAGAATAAACCGAGAAAGATATATTACTTATATTTTATTATTGTTATTTTACTAGCAAACTTTATGAATGTTATTTTGTTATTTTTTTTTAGAATTTTTAATAATTATAAATTTTATGTTTTGCCTAAAATTCGGATCAAAATCGTCTAATTTGTACCTTAAATCGCATAATTAACAAAAATAAAGAATCAATCGGTTATAGCGGGTAGAACCGGGAAACCGAACCGGAGAAACGGGTCTAGAACTAGAACCGGCCCATTATATAATGGTTCGGTTCCGGTTCTCAATTTTTTAGAACTGAGGACTTCGGTCCGGTCTGGTTCTTGACTGGTTCAGTCTGGTTCTGGATCCATGCCCAGCACTAATCTAAGTAGACTCGAGGGATTGCTGTCTGGCGTAATTTCCCTTGGTTTAAAAATTATGGGTGTAAACAAGTTGAATCGAGTATAGTTTTATTAAAATTTGGCTGGAATTTAAGTTTTCAGTTTGAGTTCCATTCGAATGTGTAAATTTAAAATTGAAATTGTTCAGTTCTACTATATAGTTAGAAACTAAAATTATATTGTAATTGAATTAACAAAAAATATAATGGGCCGACGAGCGGGCTACAAGCTTGAACTTGTGTGCGCCCGCATGACGTGAGCGACGTGAATGCTGTAGAAAATTTGGGGGCCAGAAGCCCGCCACATTTTTTTAAGCCCTATGCTAGAGCCGAAACACACACAACAAATTGCCCTAGCCGACCCGACTTCCTCTCTCTTTCTCTAGTTCGTTTCTCCTCGATTACTCCCTGCAACACAGTTAGAATTCGATCTCGTTCGTCCTTGTATCCTGGAAGCGAGTTGCCCATATAAGGTGATAATCGTCTTATGAAAAGCGGACTTCCGTGCCTCGACGAAATTCGCATCCGCCTCGTTCATCCGTCTGATACCCAATCTCAGGTTAAGTAATATTCATCGTATTTGTCTTGAAATATCGGATAAAAAAAATATTTTTTCAATTTGTTTGTTCGGTTCATATTGCTTTAATTATTGCATGCATGAATGCCCAATTAATTATTCGATTTTGCGTTTATGAACTAACCTGCATTTAACACCATCTTCGTCATTCAAAAGAGTATGCACTCATTTATAACAGGTTTTATAATTAGTACTATACAATGCATATCAACTTATTTTAAAACTGTTATATGATACGGGAGGTGTATTTTCTGTTATTATAATATTTGATTGAATTTCTCTTGTCATGTGTAAACATCAAGGTATAGTTCCACGTAAATCCCATAGGTTTTTTAAAATATCACTTATATCATCTGAATTATAAATGCTAACTGTAAGACTCCTTAGGTTTACGAAAGTCTTACTTAATCCCACTCTGTTAATCTTTTTCTAAAATTTCGTTAATTTTTTTTGAAATGACGAAAATGCCCCTATATTTAAAATTTTTAAATAGTTTTAACTTTTTTTATAAAATAAATGATAAAACTGATTTTAGTATAAAAATAATTTAAAAGTTTAATTTTTTTTTTAATTTTTATAAATAAAAAATGATGTTTAAAAACCGTTTTCCAATTTTAATTTTTTTCAAAAAATCTTTTAAAAAATATATATCATTAAAATAATTTTTTATTGTTTGTTTCATAACAAATATTTAAAAAACAAGTTTTAAAAATATTTTTAAATACAAAGACATTTTCGTCATTTCAAAAAAAAAGAATTTCCAAAAAAATTAAAATAGTGGGGTTAAGTGAGACTTTTGTAAACCTAAGAGGCCTCATAGTTGCGATTTATGTAGAATTATCCCAAACATCAATTTCACTTGTCATTAGGGTTGTACACGAGCCTAACTTTTAACGAGCCGCTTGAGTTCGGCTCGTTTAATAAACGAGCCGAGTTCGAGTCTAGCCGTCAAAATAATAGTCGATTGGACTCCATTTATACCTGAACTCATCATAATCTCATCTCTTTTTTTGTGAAGATCATTAGGAACACCTCACATATGAGGACTTATTTTTCCCGTAATTCTTGGTTTATGGTGTGTATAAAGTTGTCGAACCCACGACCACATGGTGTGTATATGGCCTACTAGTGTATATATATAAAAAGCAATTGTAAGAAATAAGTCCATCCATCGTACTCCTTATCCTCTCGCATTCACAGAAAACCCCAAATCGATAATTACCCTTGGCAGTGAGATTATTCACACATATCTCTGGCATACCACCATCGTAAATAGTTGCAAATTTGAGAGCATTTCTGGTTCATGCCCACCTTCTAAACCCCCAAAACAAAACCCATTTGAGCAGATAAGAAAGCAACCCAACCCATCCAATCCAATCCAATCCATGGCGCTGTTACAGTCCGCGTTGTTCGTCCCCAGTCCGCTTTGCGTTGGAGGTCCGACAAGTAGGAGGTTTGTGTCGGTGAGGGCAGCAGCAGATGTGGCCACTGCCCCTGTGGTCTTGGTGGACAAGGCCGACGCCGACAAGGTCTATCGCCTCAAGGCCAGGTACCTTGACACCATTGTTCCTCTGCTTAAACAAGAGTTCAACTACACCAACATTCACCAGGTATTTGCTCTTCAACCTCAATTAACATGTTAATTCATGAATGCTTCTTTGAAAGTAGTATACAATATGTGGGATATGCCTTAATAGGATTGCTTGCCCTTTCCATGTGGAAATTGGACAGGTTCCAAAGATTGAGAAGATTGTGGTGAATTGTGGTATTGGAGATGCCGCCCAGAACTCCAAGGGTTTGGATGCAGCAGTCAACGACTTGGCAATCATCACAGGACAGAGGCCTATCAAGACTAAGGCAAAAAAATCTGTTGCCACCTTCAAGATCAGGGAAGGCCAACCACTTGGGATTGCTGTCACATTGAGAGGAAATGTGAGTATGTTTCATGATTTCAGCATCCCTGTACCATAGTTTTTTACTCCATTTTAGAGAATCAAGTGTATGATTCTTCACATGAAATAAGTTTTTGGTATAGAAATGTAGCCTGTTTTTGGTGCCCGTCATATATTTGAGCGCAATGCACATGGTATTTTAGTGAGGCATTTGTCAACAATGGTCCAAGGAGGGAATGTGCTAATGATGGTTGCATCAACTGTGAAATGCTCTTGTTGATGTGATTACTTATGCACTTCTCTTGTTGGGTGCAAAGGTGGGGAGGTGTGGTGCATGTCTTAGTACTCACACTCACCATACATTATTTTCGGCCAAACTGTCAAGTCAAGATGTCTGGATCTAGGGACGAGTAGGTTGAAGAGCCCCCTTGCTAGTTTAGTAATGAAATAAGGTCACACCCCTCTGAGTCCCACATTTCGGTTGCTGCTAGTTAGGTCTTAGGCTTAAATAGTGATACAAGAGCCCACTTGATGGACTGTTCTTATGTTGCGCGCTAATTAAAGACAGACATGCAACGAGCTTGTTTTTGTTTTTTGATCAGCTACGAGCTTGTGATTTTTTGGGGGACATTAGAGTGATCATTCTGAAAACATAAAATAGAAAATCATGTCCTGTACTTTGGAAGTGCATATCC
The DNA here is from genome assembly GCA_036897365.1 of Geranium brycei. Lineage (NCBI taxonomy): Eukaryota > Viridiplantae > Streptophyta > Magnoliopsida > Geraniales > Geraniaceae > Geranium > Geranium brycei. Next base: position 5,481 of record JAYMTP010008424.1, read on the forward strand.
TGGCTGAAGCATTTATAGAAAACCGTTTAGTTGTTTGATTAGATTTGATAGCTGCAACTTGTTATTCACGTTCTTCTGTTATTTCGTTAGTAGTGATGAATTGTAATTGTGAGTTACATAACTCATATTTATGATTATTATATCATTCACCAACCGGTCTGGCGAAAAAACAGATGAACAGAATCATTTCAACAGTATGCATTAAAAAAAACTTATACATGCAATATTTCAGTCTGAAGAGGCACAAGTGACATGAATCTGACAGTGTTTTGTTGGCGATGCTGATAGATAATGTATGCGTTCCTAGATCGACTCATTAACTTGGGGCTTCCAAGGTCAAGAGATTTCGTAGGAGTAAACCCGAACAGCTTCGATGGACATGGGAATTACAGCATTGGTATGCGCGAACAGGGTGTGTTCCCAGAGATCAGGTACGATTTGCACGGTAAGGGAAGGGGAATGGATGTGTGCATCAAAACAACAGCCAAAAATGACAAAGAAGGCTATAAACTATTGCAACTAATGGGGATGCCCTTCAGACAAGGAGAAATCGGAGGCGGTGCAGCAGGTTTACTGCACAGGAAGAAGCTCAAGGCTCACCATTACCTGGCAAAAACCAAGGGTAAATGATTCCGCGGAGCAAGGGATTTACTGTTGTAGACATTTGAGCTATTGTTTTACTTTTTATGTATCAAATGTTGTGTGCATCAACACTGATGTTAAAATGGAAGATTATTTCAATTTCATTGTGCAAATCATTATTAAATGTAATTTTCAGTATTTTAAAGGACCATTCATTTGATATTAGGGAAAATGGCATAAACTTGTCAAGGTCTATAACAAGGTTGATTTGAATGATGTTATGCCAAACCCTTTGGTTCGAGAATCCCCGTCCCCGAAACACAAGGACCTGCAACCACATCTCCAATCGCGAACATCCAAAGCCCCCGTCAATATTACACTTTAGCCTTCCTAATAGAGATGTGGCACATGAGTACCCGGAAAAGCAGTTGGCCGGTGGCGAAACTCGAGTCGAGGCGGAGAGTGACAGATGTGTATATAAACCCTCCTTATACTCAATACTCTTCCGATGTGGGACTTTGAACTCACATGTGAACATAACACTTACCAAACTATACAAGTAAACGATCAAATCAATGGTTGAAATGAACATATATAACAGTTCATATCTTGTCAATTCTGCCACAACTCCTCTTCCTCTCTCTCCATCGTCGTATGCATTTACATGTGTTTACCATGCATAAGCATTTATGAGACCATTGATTTAATGTTGATATTTGACTAGATTTGCGAGTACTTCACGTAGGTATCTTGCCTTTATGTTTCTATTTAGTTGCTCTGTTAAAGGATGTTTAATATTAGTCTTGTAATGCATTGTTAATATGGTTATGTGCAGCCTGCAGGCTATCCGGGAAGGTGCTGAAGTTGTTGGGGGGGGTGATGAAACTCTTCACGAGGTTTGTATTTCTTCTCGTCGGAATGAAGACAGATATTGTAGTATCATCTACATGAATAAGTACATATAGTTACTTCTATGGTAACATGTTGCATGCATTGTTCTATTTTTGCAGCCTGACGTAGTAGGTAGTCTCGTGTTTGAGAATAACTATATGCAATTTTACCCTGAATAAAAAATAAAATAAATTGAAAACCAATGGTAATCTAATGGAATGTAGTAAGTTTAAACGAACAAATTCTCGACCAATATTTCAAAATGAAACTTAAGCCAATTATAGTTACTTATAGTAATGTGATATTATCCCTAAAATGTATTTTATTGACCTCCCGAAGCAATTTAAATTTTAACTATTGAAAATTATGTATAATTAGTTGTCCTAAATTTAAATTACCTTTTTATGAAAATAATAGTCTCAAACTAAGTGTTGCATTTTATTTTATTTTATTTTACTTTTTATGGATAATATCGTATACTAAGTTAAGAGTAACAATTTGAGTAGCAAAAATTTTTGAGATCAAACGTAAAAAATAGAAAGTTAAACACAAAATAAGAAAATTAATTGATTTTCTGATACTTATTTACCATATTTTTAAGGGAAAATTGTAAAATCTCTCCCTACGTTATTTCAGTTTTGCAGAAAGTCTCTGTCAAACCCCCCATCCACCTTGTATTTTTTTGCACCATCATTGTAATTCCGTTAAAATAAATGAAAGTCTTCAAATATTTTAATAATCCTGAAATACCCTCACCATTTAGTATATAAAATTGCAAAGAACTTTTCATATATGATTGCACTTTTGTAAAGAGTCTCGGTATACAATGTATTTTTTTTGCAAAAGTAGAATAATAAAAATAATATATATAAACCCAAAATATGAATTATCTTATATTAAAATAATAAAAATAAAATAGGTGGGTTTTGAAAAAAAAATCAATCTATTATATACTTTTATTGATATATTTATAGTTTTAAGTATATAAATGTAAAAACTATTAAATTATTTAGATTTTATTTTAATAATTTTATTTATATAAGATTATTCATATTTTTTATTGTATATGTGCATTATTTTTATTATTCTGATTATGTAAAAAAATGTATTGTATACCGAGACACTATGCATAAATACAATAATATATGAAAAGTTTTTGCAATTTTATATATTCAGTTCTGAGGGTATTTTGAGATTATGAAAATATTTGAAGATTTCCGTCTATTTTCACGGACTTACACTAACGGTGCAAAAAAATACAATGAACGGAGAGCTTTTGCAATAAAAACAGCGAACGAAGACTTTTAGCAAAACTGTAATAGGGAGAGTTTTTGCAATTTTCCCTATTTCTAATTCTAAGAACTGATTCAACCCATCCTGTAACAATTTTAGTTGATTTTATGGTAGTATACAAACTAATCCATATTCTTTTGTTCAGTTTATAAACTGATTCGTCCATTTTACAAAATAATTTCAAATTTTAGGGTCCCTCCTCTTCAGTTGCCCAGGCCACCCGGACACAAGTGTGGTCTCCTCCACCAGCTGAAAAATTGAAGAGTAATGTTGATGCATTTATCGATTAATCTAGAGCGGTGTGGAGCATTGGTATTATTTGCAGGAACGAGAGGGACAATATGGTCTTAGGCTTTAGTCGTCGTTTCACGGGCTTCTCTAACCAATTGAGGTGGAGGCCGTGGGATGTCGGGAAGCTCTGTGGTGGGATGAAAAACTTGGTTGGAACCAAGTGGCCAGAGTCGGATTGCTTAAAGTTAATTTCCGATATTCATATAGGTAAGATAAGTGATAACTGAGTAGGTGGCATTATAGTTGACTATTATGTATTTTGAACATAAACCCGTTAATCTCTGTATCTTTTGCACGTAGAAGTTCTAATATGGGAACGAATGAGCTTGCTAAATATGTTTTGTATCACTCATGTTGGGGTTTTGGCGGGGATTTTATCCCGCCGGATCTTTTAACCGCTCTCTCGCGCGATACAATTTAGTGAGCTTTTATAAAGTTGGGTTCAAAAAAAATAAAAGACCATTCATGAGAGATTTAAAAAAAAAATTGAATATTTGGTTTTCAGTTATTTTGGGAAAAAAGTATTTTACTTCATCTAACTATACATCATTTTTTACGTGATATCCAAAGTTTAATATTTTACGTGACATAATGCTCAGTGATATCATTCCAATTTTTTAAAGAATACCACATTGCTTTACTCTTTCTTCTTATGCACCTCCTTCCTCTTTTCCACCTTGTTCTTCCTTAATATCAAACAGATTAATAGATAAGTGATTATTTTGTTCTCAAAATTAAGATAAGAGATAATTCCAAGTGGCTACTCCCTAGAATTGTCTGTTTTTCAGGTGGCACACCTAGAATATATTTTTTCAGATGGATACTCCTAAGTTTTGCAAAATTTTCACTTTGCACCTCTCCGTCCAATTCCCTTATTTTTTTAACATTTTTAACATGTGAAATTACTAAAATATCCTTAAGGGTTGAATGAGTTATTAAAATTGGATTGAAAAGACTATAATACCCTCACATATACTTCTAATTTTCAAACAGATGTCATCCATTCTTTCTCTTCACCCTCTCTCTCTTCCCCCTTTCTAACTCTCACTTCTCTCCCTCACATTGCGATCCTTCAATTAAAAGTGATTAACATCAAAAACTAAGAAAATTTATACAACCCATAAAACAAATGACTAAAAATACCAAATAAGGAATCGGGAGATTATTTCTTTATTTTATCTAATTTTAACTAAAACACGGTGAATGGGAATGGGATTGCTATTTCTCATGTAAATTTTGGATTTTTGTTATGAATTCGAGGTCTAACTCTTAATTTCTTAATAATTGGCTTAGTGGGTTGGATATGCTTTTCTGAAATTTTCCATATCTGTCTATCCGCTATGTGTCTGATACTTTATATATGTTTAGTTGCAAATTTTGCTCTTGGGTTTTAGCTCATGCTCCATTTTCTTCAATTTTATTGCTAGGATCTGTACCTGAATTCTGATTATTTATAATTTAATTATTTTCCTTCATACTATTCATGTGTTCTTGATGAGCTTACTATTCAATTTTATTGTTTGGTTAGA
>JAYMTP010008425.1:0-10065 GCA_036897365.1 Geranium brycei
ATTGACAAAGTTTGTTTTAACTAACAGTAGCTGGGATTATGGTGAAGGGTCTGTCCCACCATCTGTAGCTTCAGCTGTCCAGCTTTATGCCGGGTTAGTTGCAATTTAATCAATAAATTCGCTTTTCCCCCAAAAAATAAAAATTGCAAGCCGGGAATGTTTATCTTGAATGAAAAAAACTGCATAACTAACCGCAATTCCGTATAATTTTTCTTCAAATGTTTAGGGCAAATGGTCAAAATTATTTCAGAATATTAGGAAATACTGATTTAGCATTTAATTTTATCAAAAAAGTCAACTCAATTTAGGCATAATTGACTTGACAACCCACCACAGCAATTCCACTTAAAATTTACAGAAGTGATGAAACAAGTAAAAACTAAAAACTAGTCGATTACATTAACCAGTTCAGCGACACATCCGATAGCTGCGGATCCACCTCGTTCCAGAAGTGACAGAGCCAACTCGTGCTCGTTCCACCCTCTCAACCCGCTCGCCAATTTCTTCAACGTCTCGATTTTCACCTCCTGTATCCACGCCGGTGCGAAGCTGACGATCAGACCCACCAGGCACGGCACGTAAGCCTCCCACGTGGCCCTGTCGCATCCCAGCGATATGTTTCCTTCCAAAACTCCTGCTAAAAAGTTCATGTGGGCTCTTACATTGCGCCCCCTGATGGCCAGTGCCCACGAGGGCGGTCTCGTCCCCACGCCCCACACGAGCGACCCTGACAGCACCATGAAATAGGCCAACGCATAGCCTTCCATTATCCGGGACACGGAGCTTACCTTCCCGGCTTCTTCTTCCCTCAGCGAGAGCAGCCAGGTCGGCATTGTCTCCCGGTAGAGTTCCTGAACCAGCCGCATCCCTCCCGTCGTGCACAGGAGGCTTGCCCCGAGCGTCGCCACCTCTTTTGTCCTGGCGGTGGCGAGGGACAGGGAGGCTTGAGTGGACTTCAGGCGGGCCGAGCCCGCACTCTGGCATCTACTGGCCAGCTCTCGAGCGTACTCCACCACGAGCCCCATGATCATCTCATTCACGTAATGGGAGTTGTATATGGTCCTGCAAGAGCGGAGGTAGAGGAACCCAGGTGCCACGAGGGGGCGGACGCCGTCCGTGGCGAAACTGCTTCCTAGAAGACCGTTCACGCTGCTCTCCTTGCCCAACGGAGAGGACGGGGCGTGGAGGGAGCCGAGGAACGAGGTGAAGCAACTTCTTAAGAGCTGCGCGACGGCTTCCTTGTCTTGTCTGAACACGGAGCGAGTACATGACACAATGATGAAGTTGTGCCAGCGTCGGATCTTTTGGGCCCAGAGGGAGCTGATTACAGGCATGCTTGGCCAAGGGCAGCTTGATGCGCAGTTTTCCAGAGCTGGTCCGACAACGGCGTGGATGTAGTCGAGGCCCTTGTCGAGTTTGAAGGTGATGGTTAAACTGACAAGAGCCGCCATCGGTAGAGGAAGCATCACAGAAGAAATACCTACAAGAAGATGTTACAAACGCCTTAGTGCTACTGCTGGCTAGATTGAGAAATCGGAATCAACTGGAACGAAATTCTCAAGCAGCTACTCCAACATTGTACACGCCACGTGGGACAAAAGCTATAGGTGAGAACTAGTGAGTCCATCTTATCGTAGACCAAATGAAAAAATTGTCTTATAATTCGTAGTAGAATCTAGAGAAAATGGCAAAAATGTGTTTTATACTATGATATTTTTGCAAGAGGGTGTTGTGTACTTTGTTTAATAACAAAAATGTGCTGTGAACTTTTCATTTTTGAGCGTGTACATTTTTACAAAAATGACGAGATTGCCACTTAAATTGAGAATTAAGATTTTAAAAAATAAATAGAAATAAATATTTTACAAGTTTATATGTTTTTATCTTCTAACTAAAATTTGTAATTTAATTTTTTAGCTAAATTATTTTTTAAGTTCACATTTATTTTTTATTATTTTTATAAAAAGCTAACTCTTAATTTCAGGGGCAATTTTGTCATTTTTGAAAAAAATACACATTTTGCACAATAATGTAAAGTTCACGACATATTTTTGCCATTAACAAAGCACCCTCTTGCAATTGTCATAGTATAGAGCACCTTTCTGCCCTTTTCCCTAGAATCTAACATTAAACTTCCAAATCACCCACATATTTATCTAATAGAGTAGTGTTAGTAAAAAGATTACCAGAGGTATAGTTAGGGACATCAACGCCCGCAGTGGATAGTATTTCCTTTACTTCAGATACAACTAGCGGAAGCATTGTTGCTGGACTGGGCCAATCCATTCCATTCATTGGAACTGGTTTCCGTATACCGCGAGTAATTTCTGCGGAGAAGTAACTAATAATCGTTGCAATAGATGCTGGGAAAAAGTCAACGAGGTCTCTGAGGCCTGCGAACATTCAAAGAGTGATAAAAGAACACTGGATAATTAAAAAAAAACTACAAATGGTATTATACAGAGGGAGAGACTTAATTCTGCTGCCTAATATTTTATAGTACCAACTGTTATTCTGGTCACACAGAAGACATTAACGAATAAACATTACTTTGATCAGACGGGCATTATGGTTTCACAAAAATACAATAGAGTTAGTAGCTAATAAGAGAACTTTTAGTTACCTGTTGTTAAGTCCCGTGGTGAGAGCCTACCATGGGCACAAGCACTTAGAATAGCCTCGAGAACGAAAGGAATAGCTTCCAACACCTCCCAGGCAGGGAGCATGGGTCTTTGGTAAGCATCTTCTCCGGTGCTCGTCGGGGACCCACCTACACTACTGTTTGATGGAGTCGAAGAGCTACTAGATAAGTTCTCTGTTTTGGTCATTTTCCAGTAAATCATACTTAATATTTTGTTAGCGACTTGATGAACAGGATCTCCACTAGATAAGCTAGAAAGTGTTGAGGCTACACAATATCTATTTTGCCAGTACCAAGCTTGCAACTTCGGATAAAATCCTATATAGGAAGGTTTGTCTGATTTAAATTTGCTATTGCGCAATAGTAAAAGATACTCCAGAGTAAGCTCCCCTTCAGTTTCGCTTCGCCTTGGAACGCATTCCTCAAGAGGAGGTTTATAGAATTTCCAGAGACGGAGTAGAAAGAGGAATGCAGAAGAAAAGACCATATGAATCGAAGATTTATCATGCATGCCTGATTTGTTACTTGAGGTAGGTTTTATTGATCCAAACACCTCACAAAGTGGCATCAAAGACGCTGCAACTTCAGGAACCTGTACAATAGAAATCATTAGATAGACCCAAACCTAGTGCAGATATACCATATAAAGTATTCAGGTCACAGCCTTATTCACACGTAGCCACAGATTTAATGCAGAAAACTTGTTTCACCAACAAATTACTTCTTCATAATTTCTGATATCATATCACATGAATTCATACATTTTTCAACACTTGACATCATAAGCTGAAGTTTTTACGGGTGCATATATATATATGTGTGTGTGTGCACTAAAAATGAAATAATTTTTAATAGCCGTGTTAAACAATATGATAAAAGAAAAGTTTTTGGTAGTTCAGATTTGTAAAGAATACAAATCCATAACATCACTTAATCAAATTTATAAAATTAGGTAAAAACAGCAAGAAAAATTATATCAAACCGACAGATTTATCAATCAGATGTTAAACCGTAATAATCGCTTGTTATGAATGAGGTTATGATTCAATATAGCATGAGGTGTCCGATCAAAGGGATTCTACATCAGCAATAGTCAATGAAAATATAATACCAAAATATCAGTACTACCCTTACCACACCATGCAGAGAAAGTATGTGGACAGTATCAATAGAGGAAGCTCCGAATAGGATTGCACTTATCAAGGATATATTATCAACTAAGGGACTACTCTGTCCAGTATAACTCGAAGGTACAGGAGGAGAAAGAAGCCTGACCACAAAGCGCACAACATGTTCCTGAAAAGAAATCAATCCAAGTGAACCACAGGGAGAACATAATCAACCTAAAACATTACCATATAGTTAAGTGCATGTATACATAGAAAGAGAAAGACACGTTATTGGGGTGGAGGTGGAAAATAATTTAGGCTGCCAAATCATTATTGAAAATTTTAAGACAAATTTATTCTTATTCTCAAAGTTAGTTCAGGAAGCAACCAAAAGGTTGTAGAAAACTGACAAAAATACAGAGGAATAGGAAGCAACCAGAAGGACCAACAACCCCTGTAAAGACACAATGCTATACAACGACGAAAAATGAACTTCTTAAGAGAGCAAAAACCATACTATGCTATATCAAATTGGAAAACCACTGAATCTCTCGAAATGCCTATTAAATATGTCATAGAAATCCCAGTGCAAGAGCAAGTGATGAATTTTTAGGCCTGCGTTCAGGAAAAAAATGGTAAATCTTTGCCTGTTGTTTTAGTTGTTCATCCTATTTATTTGAAGCCAACTAGTTGCACTCTTCAAATTCAGTCTCTTGAAATTTACTGGCGCCGTTTACAGATTTGATTATCTTCTATTAAATGTATTAAATGCAGTTTCAAATCCAGGTACTTGACATCGCATGCACCACCACCAGCATAATGATTTGAAAACTGCACTATTCTCCTACCAAGAAGGAAAATTTCCATTTTCCCTAGCCCCTATTGACAAATAATTATTGGAGTTACATATATCTTTTTCTCTGTTAATAGGTATCAGTAAACTTCATAAGTAGATTTTATTCATAATCAATAAAATGGTGGTAAGAAGTACATTTACCTAATATGGGTATCAGAAGGCTCTAATAGAAGGGCAACGTGAAAATTTAGTAGCATTGCATGGATGTGCTACCTGAATATTCCATCCATGGCTGAGAGATGCACCACATAGAATATTTGCAGCTGCTGACTTTTCACCCTCTGACCCATTTAATGCAATATGATATAACTTCTCAACCTCTGCTAAGCTTGAAGAATAAAAAGTAATGAAGAAAATTAAATCAATGATTTGTTGATTTTGTTTATAGTACAAGTTAGGCGGGCATTTCTTCGGATTTTACCTTGAAGCAGGAGTGGCGATCAGGGAATCTATTAGAGAACCATTTAATGGTGCTCCTTCCATGAATGTTAGCCAAGGAGACTTTTGAACTGGTGATGAATCTGCCAATGAGATTAGAGATGGAGACACATAACCGGGCCAAAAATATGCTGATGTGTCAACTAAATTTCTTGCTATACAAGCTTCCACTATGAGGTGCCTCATATTGCCACCTAAAAAGCACAAATAATAAACTAAGACATTACAAGGAGGACACTGGACAAGGTGCTCTCAAAAAGTGGTGATAGTAGGATTATAGTTGTAATAACTAACAAGTCAGAGTAAACAATGAGTTAAGAATAGAGAAATGGAATTCTCAGAAGTTACCTGCTTTAATAGAAAGTTCACCCCCTAATCTGTTACCCGTATTCTCAGCATTAGAAATGAAGCTTGCTGCTTTGGCAGCTGCGTGATTAGCTGCGCCAACAACTGAAGCAGGGGGGCATAAGAGACCAGAAAAGTGTCCAAGGACCTGGAGAGATGAAACCAATCCATGCTTTCTTGAAGCAGTGCCTTTTTCATCCATTCCATGTCCAGACCCAGTCTCCATGTCCCCAGTACCTGCAACGTGTTGAAGGGAAGAAGAATATACTTTTGCCTCATCCTCCAAAACATTAGCAATTGCCAAAGGAACAATAGACAAAAGGACACAAAGACGGGCCTCAAGATGTGGAATAGGGCCTTCTAGAGGATCACGCTCCTGCGAAAAAGCACAAAGGAAAAAGGAATCAGCAAAAATACAGATATATGTGTGTTACATGTAATAAGGCTTGGAATGAGTTAATCTCAACTCGCTGAACTAGTCGTAGGGCTGAAAGCCAGAGGGCTAGGAAGGTTTCTTGCCAGCTTGCCCTGTTGTATTCTCGAAGAGTATGTATTGCCTCTACAATTAAATTGTCGAAATCAAGAAAAATATCATATTCTCGCAAAAGAACACTAAACAAATATATATATATTAGCAAGAGAGTTAACAATATGCAAATGATAGAGAAACATTCTGGAGGACTAACCTGTGAGTACGTCAATAATTGACTTGACAGGAAGTTGTTTCCCATCCAAAGCGCTCTCTATATATATATCAAAAGGAACCCAGCAAGCAGACTGACCAGATTCAGGATTGCAGGAAGACACCATCTTACATGCTCCAATATCAATAAGCATTCCAGTGAGCTGACGCTTATTCAATTGATATTTGAAACAAAAGACTTTATCAATGCTGGCAGACAATCTTGCCAAAAGCTGACTAGCAGGCTTCAAATTTGAAGATGTCAATGTGTGGCTTTCAAGCAACTGCACCCTCTGCAGAAGGCCGTTGAATAGTTCAGGCCTACCAAAAGGGAAAAAAAAGTGGATGACATGTAGAGTTCCTCGATGAAGGAGGAGTGTTATCAACTCCAATTGTTTTATATGGTCCTATATCTCCCTTAAATGGTGTGTCCGTATTTCCTTACAGAAAAATGTGCTGGAATAGTGCTTAGCTTCCAATATGCTTCAGAGTCACAGAAACAGGAAAATAGTGGAGCATTAGCTCCAAATGTACTTACTTAAGAATCCCTCTATTAGTAGGGAGCTCTGCTAAAAGGATAAAGCTGATACATCAGATAAGCAAAAAAAATAGGTACAACGAGTAAGAGTAATTCAGAAATGTTACAGATGGCGTGACTGAAAACAAAGCATATGAACTATGAGAAATATGTTGCTATCTAACAGTGTAAGGAGATAATTGATTTTATTGTAAAAACAGAAGGCAGTGCATATATCACAAAATAATAACGATTTTCACCTGAGAATGCTCCTAATTATTTTCTATGTTAGTACCCATCACCATTTTGACTTATACAAAGTGAGACAAGTAGAGACCCACTTAAACTCATATAAATTATCGAAGGAAAAAATTTGCACTGCCTAGGGAGTTAAGAATATGCAAATATCAAAAAATTGTTGCACTCGAAATTCAAAAAGAATGGACCAGTTTGGTGAACAGCAAAGAGAGTTCAGTTGAAGGAAGATATTGAAGGTTACTAGAATGAGAAATGGCACTTCATACATGTTTAAGTGAACAAGGCGGAGTAGAACCATAGCTTTTCTTCTTTCTGTTAGCTTTCCCAATACCTCTATGGCCACAAAGGAATTCATCCTCCTTATTTGTTCACGATGATCATTCCTTTGTGCATTTCTATTCCTTCTAAGGTTTATTTCATCCAAACTTACTACAGCTGCTTCATTCTTTTTGTCCAAAGATGCCATCTGTAATCCCCAATCTTCCAATGTGGCATCAACCAAACCAGTGACAATTCTGAAAAAGAAGAATACCAGAACATTGCCATACTCTAGCATATGAACTTTATAGGTTTGTGAAAGCTGAAGGGCAGAATCAACAGATTTTATTATCCTGCAAGACAGAAAAGCAGAAGTCCGGCAGATTGTTAGTTTGACTGATTATTGTTTATGCTTGTACTAATTTAACCATGTCTCCCACCTCTCCATGCACTTCCTCAACAAAGGAAGGGGGAATAGAATTTCAAAGGGGAATTTCTGCTCCGAGGGTGAAGAAAGGGTCCACATAAGTGCTGAAGTGTCACACATAAAAAGAATGCGGATTTAGTGATTACTGGATATACTAGTTGGCCCTCCAGCTTATAGGCATAGCTTAAGCTTTAGTTTACAGTTCAGTTGAACATGGTATCAAAGCTTGGTTTGTAACCAATTTGTGCCTTGATCTCTTGGGTTGGAATTCAATTTAACAACAAGAATATGCGAAACAAAATCAGCTCCCTTTACTTGTAAAGCTTTGGCTCTCCAAACAAATTTAGAAAATATATCGCAGAGGATTGATGTGTCTTAGTCGAAATAAAGAGGTTCACATAAGCCCACGGCACACCACATATCTAAGTTCAATCTTAACGATCTTGTCAATGTTTATATACATGTAAATGTCTGCTTGAGAATGTGTGTAGTTTAAGCAATGATAAAAGGATAAACACACTTACATATCTTTGGAAGCACCTTCCCCAACTGGATTAAATGAAAATGCATATCGACTTAACAGCTCAAGATAGAGTCTGTATGCCTCTGGTTGAGACTGTCGATTAGGAAGAACCCTGCAGCAAAGTTTTGAGGTCAAGGATGGCAAAAATCACAAAAAAGCAACTCAGAGGTCCAAAAGTCACAGGCATCATTCATCTGATTCAGTCCAAATATAATTGCAGGAAGAAGATTCTCAAATAAATATAACTAGAAAATACAGGGTGGTCATTCAAATAATCTGCAGCCTCATAACATGTAACTCTTATACACATGCACTTCCATCTCCATGTCATCACAACAACAACAACAAACATGAAATCTCCAAATTGGTTATCTCCGAATTTTGCGCCTACTTCCCCGTCTCCACTACAAATTAGCAACACTCACATTATACTAACTAAGGCAGCTACACATGTTCCTAAAAAAACACTTGAATGTGCAAAGCAACAAATGTACTATCAGTGTATGTAATGGTTATTGCTGAACCCTAACCTGATAAAGACAGCTCAAATTCCCAATTCTCATACATGAACAGATAGAGAGAACGATTGCGATTTCGATACCTGCAAGTGAGGAGAGAAAGGAGGTGAAGCGGAGACAAGAGGGCAGGAGAGGAGAGAGCTCGGTCGAGAAACTTCCAGAGAGAGGGATGGTTGTTGCTGAAGCAGAGGTGGGAGACGAGAACCTCTCCCAATTCGGTGCTGGGAGATCCGAAACCGAAAGACGCCAAGCACTTGGCCAATTCGAGAGTCCAGAGGTGAGGAGGTCGACGCTCGCAGCTCTTGACGACCTCCAGAACCCGCCGCCCGAACTCGGTCCCCTCCATTGGCGAGCAATCGACACCGACGTCCATGTCCGTATCCTTCTTCACAGCTTCTCCTCCAGCCTCCATTGATTTTGAATGGGCGAGATTAAATGCGGGTAGGTAGGGTTGGTGGTGAGGAAGAGGAGGTCGACGATCCAACAATCTTCTCCATCTTCGTCATCGTCACATCATCATCATCATCTGTTCTGTGTTACTCGTCAGTCGGAGACGATTGGTGGTTACACGTCGCGCTTATTCACTAGCTCCCAACAAATCTTCCTTTCACTTTATACGAACCACCATATAGATAATACTAATAGATAGATATGGAAAACTGTGACTATATATGACTGAGCGTTACTTGTGAAAACCATTCATTATTGAACGTTGTCATCAAGTTCTTACTGGACTTAATTCACCCACCGCAGACTTGGGTTGCCCAATTTTGTTGGGCCCATTGATACTGAGAATAACTGTTTTGGGCAACCAAGCGATTATGGATACAATAAGTAGGCAACGAGGCAGTTTGGGGCGAATTTAGCAATTTCCGTCCCCGTTAATAATATGGTGGGAATTTCCCATTTCTGTTTCCTACCCAAAATAATGTTAACATATATTTATTTTTTAATAAAATTCGTACTAAAAATTATTATTTTAATGAAAACATATGATTAAAAATATTATTATTTCATTAAATATGTATTATAAAATATTATTTTAATACAAAAATATTACTTTTCATTAAATATACATTTTAAAATATAAATTTTAGTCAAAAAGATATATTTTTAATATATCGGGGTGGATCAGGGAGGGGATACCTCGCCCTGTTCCCACCCCATTCTCATCCGGATTCGTGGATTTACCGCTCTGTTCCCGTTCGGATTCGGGGATCACGTCGGAGACGGAGAATATTGTCATACCTAACAATAAGGTGGGTTCGGAGTATATTTGGTGATCCAACCAAGGGGGATTCCCCAACAGAGAAGGGAATCCTCATTTTCATTTCCCCGACATATATATATAGGGGCATATTCAAGTGAGAACCAAGAGTTGCGTGAGAATCACCTAAATGTAACGAGGGGGGCGTGTATTTTTCTATACCCTAGAGGGGAAAGTGTTACCCGTCGAGGGGAGGGGTGTTACGAGGGATTGAAAGAATAAAAAA
>JAYMTP010008426.1:0-10065 GCA_036897365.1 Geranium brycei
ATTATTTTTTAAAAAATATTTTTTAAAGAAAAAAATATTAACAATGAAAAATGGTTTTTAAACATCGTTTTTATGTTTTATAATTTTTTATTTCTTTTAAAAAATAATATTTTTTAATACTAAAATCACTTATTATTATTATTTTATAAAAAAATATGTTTTGAGAAAATGTTTTATTTTTATTTTTTAATATATGGGCATTTTCGTCATTTTGATCAAAAATTAACAGCGTTTGACTGATGTTAGAAATTGATAAACTTCGAGGACCTGTCAGAACGCATTAATGAAACGAGAGAGATAAATAAAAATCAGTATATTACGAAAGAAGTAAGTGACATTTTCTTTTCTACTAAACAAGGCAATTCTAATTTTATTCGGACTAAACCAAACCAATTACCAAAAATAATCATTAATTTTTTCGCTCCATGGAATTAACGACCAACCGTCAAGTTACCGCCCAACCAAAAACGGTTGGATCTCAAAAAATAAAATAATATAAATTAACACGGTAAATAAAAATTAGACATAATTCCTCCTACCTACCCCAAAACCAAATACATTTTACACTAAATTAAATTATATTTTTTTTATCGTGCAAGTTCTTTCAAAAGTAAAACTGATATTTTTGCATTGCTTATAAGCACGTCGACATCACCCTCTAACGTCTAACCAGCTTACATAATGAAGATTGATCGAATTCTCAAGAACTTGAAAAAACTATTGTGTCTAGTACTATTTTACAAAAACATAAATTTTGAGTGAGCTAACAAGATAAAGAAAAAATAAATATATTTACGTGCAAAATGTGCGGTAAGGTGTAAGGTGTAGTAGCCTACAATTATACTAAAATATTAATAAAAAAGATAATTGCATCTATTTACATTTCACCATACACATTTTGCATATAAGTTACTTGATTTTTTTACCTTGACAACCTACTTAAAATTTATTTTTTACACATCAGTAATTGTTACATTGATTTGCTCCAGAAAATTCGTCTCCTTTTTATTAATTTTTGATCGAATAAACTGGTAAGACTCGAAACCGATAATTTATTTAGGAGAAATACAAAAATAAGAAATTTAGGTGATTGCAAGATAATTTTTTTTAATCAATAATTCATGTGTAATACTTGTTTGGTTGCAAAAAAAACCATCTTTCTCATATAATCTCAGTCTCTCTCTCTCTCAAATTTACGTTTCACAGAGAAGGAGAGAGAAAGTGCGTGTGTTTTTAGATAGAGAGCCAAAGCAGAGAGAGAGAGAGAAGCAGCAAAGCAACATGTCGAAGAAGAAGGCTTTCACTGGCAATACAATGACCCTCAAGGATTTCCATGGCGGTTCCATTCCCTCTGATCTTCCTCTTCCTTCTGCGCCTGGCGTGTTCGTATCTCTCAACACCCTTTTACCTTCCTTCTCCATCTCCTCGATTCGAATTCAAAATTTTGTACTTTGGTGCTTGCTATTCATGATTGCATTTGATTGTGTGTGTTTGAACCTTTGTTTCTGTTCAATTGCGTGAAATTTGATCTGGGTGTTGATTTTCTGTGTTGGGTTGGTGTGATTTGATGAACTGACCTGTGAGTGAGAAAACCCTAATTTTGATTTCCGATTGCAGAGCTGTGAAGCCCTCGGATCGCCCCGGTTTCGACCGGGCGGCCCCGTGGGGAAGCTCGATCGTCCGATCTCGCCCGAATTCGTCCCAGTCCACCAGACATTTCGATGACAAGACTCCGTTTTTGGCTCATTCTCAGCACATTGGACGCAACTTCGATGAGGACGAGAGAAAGCCGCTTGATGGATCGTCTGCGCCGCGCAGGACGGTCAGTGATGAGAGTGTTCAAGCTCCCACCAGCCGCGTGGAGGTGAAGCCCGAGCCTGTCGCTGCTGCTGCGGGGAGGGTATCGGGCTGGCAAGGATTGGCTCCTGTTGCATCGCCATTGCCAAGTGTAAGAGTGGCTGAAGTGGCGAATTTGACCAATTCGGGGGCGAGTAGCGGGAGTGCTGTTTCTAGGCCATATCCGAACGCGTGGGCGGCAAGGAAGGAGGTGGCGGTGGGTGTTGCCGAGCCAGTGCAGCCCGCGTGGTCTCGGGAAAGCGCTGTTTCGAAGCTTGCTCATGCAAGTGCGCTTGAAAAGGTCTCCTCGGGTAGATGGCAGATGAAGCAATCTGTTCATTACCAAACTGAGGTTGAAGTTGTTAGGCATTCTGAGCCTGAGACAGATTATGGGTTACACTCGAAAGTTGATGTTGATCGGGGATTTAACAGAGTGGACACAGCAGCAAGTTGGAGGGAACATCCCGATGCCATGTTGGCGAGTCATGCCGAAAGGAGTCTTAATATCCAAAACGGGAGTCAGGGTGGTAGAAAGGATTCACCCGATAATGAAAGGGCCAGGACTCCTACAATTAACACCCATAGGTTGCAACCGGTTCTACATAGTGATGGTAAAGTCGGTGGGTCCGAATTGGAACCGTCAGAGCGGCCTAAGTTGAATTTACTTCCAAGAAAAAAGCCACTGGAGAGTACAGAGCTTTCTACAGTGGATCATCATCAGGTACAAGCTTTGTTAATGAACGGTGATTCTTTTTCCTTGACTAACTTTTCGAATCAATTTGCAATAATTGTACTTCATGTTTTTGGATGGATCTAGGGTTATCCGCTCCCCGACTCTGGTCATGCTGAAACTGAGAATGAGTCAAACAAAAATATGAGCCTTGGAAAACCTGGTTCGGCTGGCACTGATAGCGGCTCTCAAGCTTTTGCGCGCCCTAAGCTGAATTTAAAGCCTATGTCACAGCCAGTTGAAACACGTCAAGAAAAGATTGAAAGAGGCAGGTTGGTAGCATTAATCTGGATTTTCTTTTGCGCTTATTCATATCTTAAACTTAGTCTTGATAGGGGAATGCACATATTCTTCTTTTGTCAATTTTCTGTCTAGGTGGTGAATGTGTAGCTCAGTATATGCCTCATGATGACTAGCGAGTTGGAGACACATATAGTAGCCAATAGGATATACTTGTTAAACTGATGAAGTGTATATTTTAGGCAGTTGATGGCGAAAGGGATGAACTGATTCATGAGATTCCCACCTTGAATCAACTGCATGGACTAGTTGAAATGATCGTATGCATACCATGGTGATTTGAATTACAGATAGCTCTTCATATTCATAAATGCTTCATACAATATTAGTAATAGGAGTTGCCAGCATAGTTTTAAAAAACTATTGAGGCTTACGCCTTGAGGCTCGCCTCAAGGTGAGGCTCGCCTTAAGGTGAGGCTGTCGAAAACAGCCTTTGAGGCTATGCCTCTCATCTGTATACCGAGGCTAACGCCTCGGCTTCGTCAAGGCTTGCGCCTCGTGCCTTAGGTATCGAGGCGGTTGAGGCTTACGCCTCAAATTGTAGGCTAAAATCTAAACTTTTAAAAGCCCCTTGTGGGATTTTTATGAAAGTTTTATATCTGAATTTTTTAAAAATGTTGTTAGCCTTTTAAGTTAGTAAGAACTAAGAAGCTAAAGTTAACCTAGCAAATCTAAGAAATACAAAATTAAAACATAAATTAGTAGAGAAATCAGCAACACCTCCATCCGGCAACTCCTTTTCTAGCCGACCACTCTTCTCCCTCCATCCCTCCCTCTCTTTTCCTTTAATTTTAGCTAATTATTTGATGTTTTTTTATTTTTGTTTATTTGTTTTTACCTGATTTTTTCTTAATCTATAATTGTTTATTTAGTTTTTAATTCTTGCTAATTCTTTGATGATTTCTATTTTGCTTGTTTTGCCTATTTTTGCTTATTTTTCTTTATATTTTTTCTTATTCTTATCATATTATATGAATTTATTGATCTTATTATTGAGGCTTACGCCTTGCGGTGCTAAGGGAAAACGCCTCGGTTACGATTTAGCCTTTTAAAAGTTTAGGAGTTGGTTATAGCTACCAAATTTGTCATTTTATTGGACTGGAAAAATGTGCTAATATATCAGTGAGCTAATTCAACTCATAGACTTATTCTTTTGAACTAGTGAGCCTGTACGCATAAAAAGTGCAGAGTACTTGACACTCCTATTGTCATTTTAAAATAAAAAATAAACAGAATTTGAACCATGAATTGCAAATTATAATTTCATACAAGTTATGAGCTTCTGATGTGTGCGATATATTCTTTATTTAAAAGTTAGTGTGTCTCGACGTGTTGTCCTGTGTATTTTTTTTAATGAAATGGTGAATTTTGTTTCCTTCTGTGTTGTATCCAATTCCATCTACCTAGGTGGCATTGTCTTTGAGGTTATACCGATATAAGTATCTGGTGGAGCTAAGAAAGACTTTACAGTCCTTATACCGTTTCAAATTTCAATTGGCATGTGCACTTTTTCTGCATTTGAACATGATATATAATTCTATGGCTGATGTGACAGTGGAGATTCAAATGCTATAACCTGTTCATATGCTAAATACCATCAACCTGCAAATGCTAAACATGGAAAAGTTGTGGTTCAGTGATATTAGCGATGTTATGAATGCGATGAAGTAATGAAACAAGGTACAACAAACCAAACTAAAACTGGTGTGGACATGGCTTTATCTATTTGTGGAATCTGATTTTTGGTCAGTAAGTGTATGCCGTTTTTTACAAGGTGTAAGGACAGTCTAGATAGCCAGCAATCTTGAGAAGAGAATGATCTGAAATCCATAAGCACAATATCTGGCAATAAAATCAATTGAAGCCAAAAACTCGGTAGCATTATAATTTTAATGTACGTCCTGCAGACATACGCTGATGCTGCCTCTATGATTAATTTTCGTTTCCTCTTTTTCATTTCCTTTTGTTTTGCTTTCATTACTTGTTTTGCTTTTTTTTTTACCTTAAATCCATTATCGTGTTTATTAGGTTTTAATTCTTTCTGGAATTGAAAATGTGCCAGAAACTCCATAAACCATACTTGTAGTGTTAATGGGTTTAGTCTAGTATTGTTGTAACTCTCTGTTTGTGAACGTTGAAATACATATGAACTTGGTTCTCTTGCATTGCTTCATATGTTTCCAATTCTCTTACCTATTTGTGAGTAACTGTTGATGACCTCTTGTAACTGTTGCAGGAATGCATTGTTTGGTGGCGCTCGTCCCCGAGAAATGGTTAGTTGTGATTTGGGTGTTAGGAATAATTTGTGCTACAGCTTGGTTTAGGTCTAGTATCGTTTGTGAACTACTATTCATAGGATATTCCCGCGTTTTCACTATTGCTTTTAGGTTCTGAAGGAGCGAGGAGTCGATGATGTTGTTATCAGCAACAATGACGCTGGGCAAGATTCTGACAGGTATGCAGTAGTTGAGTTACAGTCAGTGTTCTAAAAATTCTCGGTTAGTCTCTGATTAATTCCTTATTAGTCCCCAAAGGCCTTATCCGCCAGACTAGCGCCTAACGCTTTTTAGAACACTGCTTACGGTTTGAAAATGTTAAAATTATTGCTTATGAAACGCTGATCTCCGTGTATAGGGCCAAACATAACGCTACCAATGCTGAAAATATTCCCATGCACACAGTCCGAACACGACAGAGTGAAAAACCCGATAATCCCCGTGATCAAAGGATGGAAAAGAAACCCGAGAGGAAGGATCAGCGGGCAGATGGTGAGAGGAAGAACCGACGGGTTGAGAATTGGAGGAGCAGCGGGAGGGAGCCCGAGAGGCAGCAGGCGCAGGCACAGGAGAGGCAGCCTTCACCGGAGACATGGCGCAAACCCGTCGAGCCAAAATCAGCTTCCCTGGAGGCTGGAGGCGTGCGCCACGGGAAAGCAGCGTCAGCCTTGGAGCTCGCTCAAGCGTTCTCAAGGTCAGTCTCGGATTCAAAGATTGACGATCGAGCGCCTGGTCAAGGCCAACAGTCCTCCCTCCCAGTTCGCGCCCAGGTGCCGTTTTCAAGGCTCATGGGGCCAACCCCTCGGCCTCATCAGATCAATGGTTACTGATTCTGGTCAGAAAAACGGCGGTTACTAAGCATCATCAGGTTTGTGCTGGCAGAGACTACTTGGAAGTGGTGGTGCTATGGGCCCACACCTGTTTTCTGTGTGTCTGTTAGAATTTATCAGATGACCATACAAAAGTCTATTTATTTGGCTAATTGCTATTGTTCTCTTCAATATTGGAGTCCCTTCTTTACTAGCAATCTTATCTTTTTTCTAATCTTCAAGTTGTGTTTTTTTTATACAAAAGCAAGCAAAATTTGAATGAGAAACACTGTCAAAATCAAAATAGACCTAAGATCATGGTGAGTAGCACTGTTTTGAAAATCTCTAACTAGTTTAATTAGTCTCTGTTTAGTTTTTGATTAATTTCTTATTAATCTCCAAATAGTTTATTAATCCGACTAATTCTCTATTAATTCATATTAGTTTCTAGAGGTCATTTGCGCTCAACTAATGCCCATCGTTTTTAAAAACATTGGGGAGTAGTAGAACTATTCTAGTTGCAGACTTTATTGCACTCCAAATAACCTGGGCAATCACATGACATTGAAAATTCCATACTTGTTCGAATGACTCCAGACCTACACTTTAACCCGAGCATTTTCTTTTACCCAACTCAAAGCTTCCCAAATTTTCAGACATTCATGTATAACTCGACGTCTTGCATCTATATGTGTTTTGAACCATTAAAATGGTAAATCCCAAGTCCTCTTACAAACAGTCTTAAACTCTACTTGAACGTTGAGTTGCTTTTAGAGTTTGTGTCTGGAGTTTCATGGTCAACTATGCATTACTGTTACACATTCTTCAGTTGCCCTTCACCAAAACAAAAGGAGGCTCAAACCTATGTCAAGGTCAAGCCAGTTATCATATCACATCACATGAGTTACACAAAAAGAAGAAAGAAAAAAAAAGGCCACCAAACTTACAAGTAAAGTAAAAAGTATACAACACAAGAAACCATATGTTCACATCTTTATCAAATTCTAAACTTTCTGTCCAGTCAATTATACAAGTTTTAATATTTAATATTCTTAAAATTTTCTTTGTTCAATTAGTAATGTAATTGAATCATATAATATTTATTGCAGCGCTTTTTATTACTTCAAAATGTCTGTCCCTACTAAGTACAACTCTAACATTGTTTCTACACTTTCACAACATTTGACCTTAAATAAAGAACCCACTAAGACAAAACTTCTATTTCTTCTCGATAACTCATATTCTCTATTTCTATTTCGATCTCATAAAACCTTGTCTCTTCTTCTACACACAAACATATGTACATATACATATGTTTACCTTTTCTCCTCTTTCATTGATTTCATTTCCCCACAAAAGCCATGAAATCTTGCTCTGATCTTGAAGTAGACGTCAACGGCCAAGAAATTTTCTTGGTGGACAAGGTACAATTTTACTCTCTATTTTCTTTTCATTCAAGAACTCTATTAACTGTTTTAAAAATTCCCGAATCGTCTAGCGGTTTTTTTAGAATACTGACTCCATTTGATCGTTGCAGAAAATTCTTGCGTCGTTCTCTGGAAAATTTAACAGAATGTTCGCCAAAGTGAGCAACATGAGGAAGAATCTGAAAGTGATCCTCCACGACTTCCCTGGAGGACCTCGAGGATTCGAGCTCTTAGCGAGGTATTGCTACAACAATGGCCGGATCGAGTTGACTCCGTCCAACGTGGTCTTGCTAAACTGCGCCGCTCGGTTCATGGAGATGGAGGGCAAGCGCAATTTAGTATACCAAACCGAAAGGTTCCTCGAAGGTATCGTGCTATGGCCATGGCATGACCTTCTTGCATCGATCAAGACACTCCAAGATCCTTCGTCCTGCATGGTTGGGACAATCTTGGATTGTCTCGTGCAGAGGTTGTTGTTTTCGGACACGTCATCCTCGGAGATGTCGAGCTCTCCATGGTCCTACGATGGTATGAGTAGTATTGCAACAAAAGAGTCATTGTGCTCTACAACGACAACAACAAGAACTTGGTGGTTTCATGATCTTATGTTCTTGAACATAGATATGGTCGGCAAGGTTGTCCGAACCTTAGTGTCCACGAAACTAGACCATGTCACAATCTTTAACTTCCTCTTGTCCTACAAAAATTCAAAGTTTCTCGAATCCAATCGAGCCGAGAAGCGACTCATTGTGGAGGTCTTGGTTGATTTGCTCGGTTTGCTTGACAAGAACTCGATTTCTTGCAAGAAGTTGTTCGATCTTCTTCGGGTTGCTTCACGCTTGAATGTGAGTAAAGCTTGCACGGCCAAGATCGAGGGATTGATAGGGTTGAGGCTGGACCGGGCGACGGTCGATTACTTGCTTGTTCGGGCGGAGACGGGGAAGAGACACTCGTACGATGTTGGTTTGGTTTTGAGGCTCGTGAGGGTGTTTCTCCGAGGAGGAGAGTGTAGTGGTTTGAAAAAGGTTGTTTGGTTGGTGGATTTGTATATTGCGGAGGTGGCTCCGGATTTGGGCTTGGGTTCTTCCTTGTTCTTGGCTTTGTTGAGTGTGCTTCCCGATTCGGCAAGAGAGTCTCATGACATGCTTTACCAATCTATTGACATGTTTTTTGAGGTATGTTGTTTACTTTTGTGCTATGTATGTTTAACCTTTTTGTTCATGTACCAAATGTAATTATTTGGTGAGTGTTGGATTAGGGGTGGTAATGGGCCATATTCAGATCATCTCGTATTTCTATTATGTTAAGTCGGGACATCAGATTTAGTAATTTCGTATGACTATTCTGTTAGTTTGGGATATTATTCTTCTTTTTTATATAAACGAAAATATGTGGGTTCGGGCCAGATTTAGTGACCACTATTCCCTATCTTAGGGAATCATGACACTATGTCTACGTCGGGTTCAGAGATTTTTTCCATCTGTATATTGGATATATCTCAAATCAATTTTGAACCCACTAGGATAATTAACCATTACGATGATCTGGTTGACTGATTGACGAATCATAGTTTAGATCAAACGAAGTATCATACACTATGGGGTTTGATGGCAGAAATAGGGCCCGACCTGCAGTATATAATGTTTGAACTTTAGTGATGATCTAGTATATGTGCTTAATTTTGGCCACTTATTGAATTAAGGTTTCCTGTTTCCCTATTAGGATTTGATGTAATAATATATTTATTACTTAGGTCACTTAGTTAAACTCACCTATTGGTGATGATATTCATTATCTCCTAATACTGTGGCATAGTCAACACATTGTCAGTGTACCAAGTAAATATGACATTTCTGTGATACTTTAATTTTCATTCTTTTAAAAAAAATTGGCTTTAATCTTTCTGGTTATAACACTGAATTCAATAACAATGAAAAAACAGGTTCATCCTAAACTGAGTGAAAGGAAGAGAATGAAAGTGTGCTCCGGACTGAACTACGAGAAGCTCTCAGCTGCAACAATGGAGCACATGTCTCAAAACTCCAAGTTCCCATCAAGAACAGTGGTGAAGGCCCTAGTAGCTCACCAGATGAAGCTCAAAAGCTCAATCCAAGAGGCTTACAATCTCAAAACCTCCAACGACCCTCCATTTGTTGTCCCACACTATGCCAAGAAACTCTACTTCTCAAGCGACGCCGACAAGTATAGATCACACTTGAGAGGAATGCATTGGAAAGTGATGGAGATGGAGAAGTTTTGTAGGTTGTTGCAGACCAATATGGCAAATATGGGGAAAGCTACTTCAAGATCATCATCTCATAGGTTTGTTAGGTCATTGCCAAATTATGTTCTTCCAAGAAACTAGGCAAAAGGATAGTGGGTGTAAATTCAAGATTTTCTTATTCTTTGGGTGGTTGAGCAATTACCATGTTATTGTAATTATACCAGAAATTGCAAGAGGTCCATTGTACTTTTCAGTTTTTTGCAATTTATTTACGTGTCATTTAGTGTTCTACATATCTTCGACTTGTCTGATTAATTTTTTATAATTTTCGATTAGTCAATTCGATTTATTTTTTGATTAATCCTTGATTAGTCTGTAAAAGACTCTCTCCGCCCGATTAGTGCCTAACAATTTTTAGAACATTGCGCGCGAGTCAAAATATATATTTACTGCAATCATAAAA
>JAYMTP010008427.1:0-10065 GCA_036897365.1 Geranium brycei
ACCACAATACCCTTTTTTATTTTTTTCTATTTGTTTCATTTACTAAATAATATTATTAATGTAGACCATTGTTTGGAACTCATCTAAGTAGTTTGTAATCTAAGTAGTTTGTATTCTAGTCCATCCCCTGTATAGATCTTCCTTAATTTATTGGTTTTTAGCCCCTGGGCTTTAAGGCCCGTTGTTGGGTATTGGGCCTGGCCCATACAAATGCTTTTATTCGACGAGCACACGCCACATTCCGAAAATACCCACCGCCACATTTTTCCCATTTTCACAGAGAATTTCGAACATTTCCGCTTCCGGGCAAAAGGACTCCAATGGAAGAAGCAAATTCGCTTCGTCGTCGATCTTCGAGTCCTCGCCACAGTGAAGGTCGGTTTCTCTATGTCCCTCAATCTCTACACGAGCATGAAACAGTAGATTTATGTATGTTTTCGTTTCAAACCGGATCAATTACGAGCTGAGAAGATGGTTTTGCTTTGATTTGTGACCTAAAACGCCTAATTAGAGATTTACATAAGTTCTTAAGCTCCTCCAGTTGGCTTTCTTTTCCAGGAAAGCTTAATTTTGCTTACTTTGGTCTCAGTCATGAGATGCCCAATTTATTTTGTGCTCAGCTAGGGTTCAAATGATGCATTTTGATTATGAAAATAACAATATGGAGGATTTCGATTCAGTTGATTCTGATTTTCTGTACATTCACTTTGTTGTAGCTTCTAATTCAGTGTTGATTTTATTTTTTTGTTTATAAAAATTAATTAGTGTCAATTGTTTGTTTTTGCAGAGAATATGGTTCGCCCGGTTCAAGGAATGGAGCCTGTGGTAGCTACTGTCAGCGGCTACCATGGTATGGAGCGTTTTAATCTCATCAAACTGATCACTCATGCAGGAGCTAGCTACACGGGTGCAATGTCAAGCTCAATTACACATTTGGTGGGTTTTGATCTTTTTGCTACATTATGTTTGGCTGTAGAGCAGACCCGCTTTATTTTACTGTTCAAATTATTCTCTCTTTGCATTTGAAACTCAAAGTTTGGAAATTTGGGAAGCTAGTCGAAAGTGAACTTTATTAGTTTGGTAGCGAAAAAAGGATTATAGTTATTGATGGTGAATACTTCTGTGCAATTGCTCATCTTTTGGCTTAGTGATTAGGTGTGCTGGGAATTTGATGGAAGGAAATATGATCTTGCAAAGAAGTTTAAGACAACAATAGTTAACCATCAATGGGTGGAAGAGTGCATTAATCAAGGGAAGCGTGTCTCTGAACTTCCCTATACACTGCAAAGGTATGATGAAATTGTTGTTGTTGTTGCTGTTATTTTACTGAACTGCCAATTATATTAGTAGTAGTTTCACCAGAGCAGTTATTTAAGATAATTTTTTTTCTTGATTCATGTTGAGTTACTTTCTCTTGACCTATGAGTACCAATCAAATTTGTTCAGGGCGCTGTTAGCTAACTATCTAAAGACAATAATGCTAGCACAATTCTAATTTATGCAGTGGGCTAGAAGTAGGGCCTTTGTTGTTGGAAGTCCCTCCTATAAATGTGGGCATCACTCAAAAAAGTAAACTGCTCTCTGACCACTCAAATGTTCGTGATCATTGTGGGGAGGAAATAAATTATATGGGACAGGGAGGTTCAAGTAACTCAGTTTGGACTGATTCCTGTTTGCTTAAAGAGGTAATTATCATCCACATGATCTATCTTTTCTATTAATTGAGGAATAATAATTAAGTTAACTAGAAAGCGTGACCCAGTGACAAAGCTCTCACCTTTGTGTGGTCTGGGGAGGAATGTCATTATGTACGGATATGAACTTATGACCTCTAGCTCACCAGACAACAACTTTACACAAAGGCTCACACTCATAATTAAACCAATTACACAATTTTATTTTGTGGACAGTTTTAACAATAACACATGACAAATCAATTAGGAAAAAACTAAACCTCTTGATGCATGCTAATTGGAGAATGAATAAAGAATTAAACATCATCAAACTGTAAAAGTGAAATGAAATCCCTTGAAGTTATAGCTTCCTTTTCTTTGGTTTATATATGTCTTAGAATGCTTCCTTTATCTATCATTAATAACTCGAATAAAAGATGAATATTCGTTTCTGAACGAAGCCTATCTATTCCAAGAAACAGCCAGGTTCTTTGGTTATTATTTTGTTTATTGTTGTATATATATAAGGCCTTTTATATATGTCTTTCCTAGTAGCACTGTCATTTACTGTTGAGGTGTAGAGAAGAGGAAGTGTATGCTATAGTGTAGGTTAATCTGGGAACTTATTTTCATATGTTTGTTTGGAGGGCCTTGTTTCTAAAACTATTACCTAGTCTGCTACTTTAATTTCATTTCATTGATTACCGCCATCATGATTATCATCTTTTCCGCACCATATGCAACAAGTCTTGACCTTAATTCGTATTTATGATGACAATGGATTTGAAATACTGCATCACTTCTTATGAATATAGACGTTATATCCACTGCAGTTTACTTCCTAGAAGTTGATCAGATATAGAATATTTGACACTCAATTCATTTTTTTTCCTGGGTAATTTATTTGCAGAATTTATTCCCCAATGTTGAAAAAAGTAATGAAAAGTTTCAGAAATCAAGGGGCAAGTCAGCTAGGATAATGAAGCAGAAGGGCCTGGCAAGTAGCAACTTCTGTTTTCAGGAGCCTTCTTTCAGTGGACTAGATAGAATGGAGGTACAGACTTAAGGGCATTGTTTTCTATTTTACCTCATAATTTTACACTAAAATATACTTTGTTCTCATTGTGAATTTCCAAATACGGTTAACTACTTCGCTCTTGGTTTCTATGGGATCTTTAGATCTGTCACAAACTCAGCTCATAGGTGGGGCAGGGATAGGGGCATGCTTCTATAGATGGATTGGTAAATGCGATTACCAGTGTCTCGTTGGGGATTAATAGTGTCGGACACCTATTCTTATAGTAATTAACTTTCAACAAATTAGTTTGGAGCTTCTGTAATGTCCTCTTTTGGACAGGTTGAGGCTTGCAGGGACATAATCATCTCTAAACCTTGCAGGCTGCTGAACTCACATCACATTGACTGATCACATCTCAGCTTCTAGGATATTTAAACATGAAGCTTTGTTCAGAGGAAATACTGACCAACTGTTTAATGCTACTCATGTTCACGTTTAATGGATAAATTATTATTTCCTCTAGAAATATTTTGCCCTTACATTGTGCTGTTATATGGTTTATAACTTTTTTTTCCAACTTTCTTCTCTTCAATCTATCTGTAATTGCATTGAATTTTGCTTCTTTATTCCTATTGAAAATCAGGAAGAGTCAAGCTCCCATTTCTCTATGCACATGGGAAAAGGAAAAAGGAAGATATCCAATTCTAAGGCAAGCACTCATTTCGATGAGTCTGCTCATAAAGGGCGGAAGCTTGTGAAAAAGAATGCTGTTGGTAGAGATAGGTTGGCGACTTCACCATTGGATTCTGACGACGAATGCTACTTAATCGGAGCTCATGATAATGGTATTCAGACTCGTTCAGGCCATTCAAATGGTACAAGACATATTGAATTATCAGGAAATAGGGTGAGATCTGAAGGGTGTCGTAGCCACTGGGAAATTGAGAGTGAAGATGAAGAGGTTGAAGAGATCATGGGTTGGGATCATGTACCTAAATCTCTGGGTTCAAATATATTCCCCGAGGATGCCTCAGCAACCCTGGAAAGACATGCCCAAGATTTGGTTTCAGATGTCGAGAACTTGAAAGAGGACAATAATGATGGAGGCCAGCTTGAAGCTGTTAATATTTCACCTACTTTAGCAGAGTTCTCTTGTGTTATATGTTTGACAGATTTCAGCTCAACCAGGGGCGTCTTGCCATGTGGACATAGGTTTTGCTATTCATGCATACAAAACTGGGCTTATCATCTGGTACTATTATCTTCTTGTCTAACTTTGAGTTTTACTTGTATGCCTATTCAATTTATATATTTGCCTGTATCCACTCTTCTTCAGTTTTCAAATGATCTTTGATCACCAACACATCCCTACCAAAAAACCTAGATATTTTCCTATGATTTGAGGTTGAAAATGATGATTCTCATTGTGATTGATCTTCATATTGGCATGGTAGTCTTAACCTTTTTGTGTCTTTTGTGGTCCTCTATACAAATGATCATAGGGTTCAGGTTTCAACCCCAGTATCTGAACGGGAATTCTTGTGATTTGACAGTTGTTGACCGGCTGGTGAATCTTATAGTTACTAGCATCTGCTTTCATGGTCAATTGTACATCTGCTTAAATTTTCTTAAGACTCTCTGGAAGACCAGTTAAAGGTGTTAGCTTCTGGAATATTATAATACAAATCTACATACAATTTCCAGCCCATAAAGATCCTTATTTTATAGTTGATGATAAGAATTTTATTGAAAAGCCCAGTTCATTAATAGAGAAAAGAACATTTTTGTTTGATGTTTTTGGATGACTGTCCACTTGCATGCACACATGTATGCCATGCTACAATCCACTGTATCACCTGACCAATTTCAATCATGAAAACCAAATTCTCTGGCTGTTAACCTGCACTCTTGATGACTTCCAAAACTCTCAAAGTTGTGACGATGTCTGTAGGTTGCAAGGGGAAAGATTTCAACCTGCCCTTTGTGTAAGGCCAATTTCACAAGCATAACAAAGGTCGAGGGTGCGATGAGTTCTGATCAGAAGATATATTCCCAAACAATTCCACATTCGCCATCAACAATGGATATTTTCATTCCAATCGACAGGGAAATTTTCAGTTTTGGAGCTCAGGTACGCCAATGGTTATGCTGGAAAACTTGTTTATTTATGTTTTCTAGGCGGTATTTTAGTCTGTCTGCATGAGCAAAAATATAAAAATAAAATAAAATCCTTCATATCCTTCCCTTGCTTGGATTTTTTGAAATTTCATTGTATGGTCACTGTCCTCCTTTAGAGTAGCATTATCTTACATCTGGTTACGACTTATGTGCTTATAGTTGTAAGTCGTAAGTTTGTAAACAAGGAAACATTGGAACTATCCATATGAATTAGTCAATGATAAAATACACAAGTAGTTAAGTAATGGTAGATGATCTGAGTGGTGTAGCTATCAGTTGGATGAATGCATATATCGTGCTGCAATTTTTCTTCTTTTCCATCGGCATTCAATAATGATTGAATTCATGCTTTTATTTCTGAACAGGAAAATGTACCTTTTTCATCCACCAAAATGATTTGGAATGAAACCGGTTTAAAACTGTATGCAATTTTCATATTATTACTATCTCTTCTTTTATGATCACTCTAATATGAAATGTATGGCCTTGTGCTGAAGGGTCCTTTGCCCAATATCTAATATACTAGTTTTTTGTTTAGTGTTTGATTTCTAAGGTTTATCTTAGGATCATAGGGATGACATACATGCAACTTTTAGATATAGTGATTGCCTGTGGACTGTTCAATAAATCACACACTGCTTATTATTATTTTTAAACTAAATCATGTGTACCAAGGTTCGGGCTCAACTACTTATTCCTAATGAAGAATGATAATTTGCTTATATGCCATTCAAATTCCATGACATATTTGATTCTTGAATTGTGGCTAATATGTTCTCATCTTTTGGGGTACTAAAAAAGTCCTCTCGAGCATCAGTTTGCAGTGCATGCTCTTCTCGTGAACCGGAAGACTGTCTCATCAGCTGCCACGTTTGCCAGACTCAGTGCATCCATTCCTACTGTCTCGACCCTCTTCTTTTACCATGGACATGCATACACTGCAAGGATCTTCGTATGTTCTACCGTTGTTAATAGACATATCAGAAAACCATATTCGTCCTCACGAATGCATTGCTAATAAGGTAAATTTTCTGGCTGATGAACTATATCATTTGAGATTTGCATTGGATCTGTATAAACCTTTCCTCATAACTACCCACCAAAATGACCGTTCTGAGGCTCCCAATCCCGCTATCCTTGACTATTCTCTCTGCTAGACTCGATGCATCCATTCCCTCTGCATGAATAACATTACTCGTAATAATGGTTCTATTCAACGTTTTGCAAAAAGTAAATGAACTGATTTGGTTAGCGCTTGAATTTTCTTGTAGTAAATTAAAGTAGTTATTTCGAACTTATCCAACAAAACGTAGGAGGCATCTCTATTTTCCCTGGGAAATCCTTAGAATTACCATTACTTAG
This sequence comes from Geranium brycei, assembly GCA_036897365.1. Lineage (NCBI taxonomy): Eukaryota > Viridiplantae > Streptophyta > Magnoliopsida > Geraniales > Geraniaceae > Geranium > Geranium brycei. Next base: position 6,232 of record JAYMTP010008427.1, read on the forward strand.
CTTTTAATTCACCTCTGACTATCAAATGAATTGGGAATAACCCATCCTCCTCCCGTTGTCTCTTTGAAAGAAAAGAAGAGGCGCTTCCCCTTATGTCAGTGCTTGAAACAATGTTGCCTTCCCATGTTATCGACACCTTAAGCATAAACTGATTAAAAAAAATAAAGTGACGATAAGACTGAAATATTCATTTTCTTTGGGTAGAAGAGAGTTTTGGTTGAACTAACTAACATCAGTGTGGCATCTTCAAGGAAATTCTAATGGGTCATATTTTGATTTCTTATTTGAACATAAAATGTTAGGTTTTGTATCTTCATTTAACAAAGATGTGGCATCTTCATCCCCTACCGAAGAGACAATTTGTCTCTTCAAACAAATGAGAGCATTTGATGCCCAGATAAGATCTACATTGTTATAGTATTGTCATGAGTTGCATGCATCATCCACTCAGAGCTGATGGTTAATCAGAGCATTCTTAGGTCATCACCTTTGTAAGTCTTAGGCACAGAAGAAGATAAGCTTCTAATTTAGAATAATCGTTGATAAAGTGAAAAAGGAGATAAAGATTATTGTAATAGTGAAGGTTATTTCTCTGTCACATTAACTGATCAGTAACCACTATGATAATTGAATGTTTTGCTGTCACTGGTTTTTTGATCTGATAAGAAATATATGTATATATATATATATATTTGTTTATTACTGATTGAAATGTGCTTAACTTAAGCTTATAGGATGGGGGATTTTTATTTTCCTGCAGTTACACTTCTACTATACTTAGAATATGACATTAAAATTAGGGATGTTAAAAAATAATTGAATTCAACGGGTACTCGATGTCCTTGTCTTGATTGGGATGGAGCACCTACAGGTAACCGGTAACGGGTATTTTTCGCAGGTACGGGCTAACTTATGATTTATCCCTGCCCTTACTCGTACCCAATATTTTAAAAACAAATATATGCAATATAATATTAATTAAACAAAAACAACCCTAAGAAAGAACCTATCTAACTATCAGTCTATCAATCTTATATAAACATATTTAAACAACCCTCAGAATTTTATTTTTATTTTACAAGCTTTTTAAAATTGTTGATTTTGTTTTTTTTTAATTAATCTCGGGTTGGGTATTGAGATATTTGAGTGGGGCAGGTACGCAGGCAATTGAACGGGTTAGGTAATGACAAAATCTGACCTGAAACTGACCTGTTTTCATTTTTAATTACAATTTGTTTGATCAACTGATTAAACACTTGATCTTAGATCCTAGAGTAGTGACCAAGATTCGAGTCTCACCATCAGTTCTTAGTGGGAAATGAAAATGTCTTTTTCCATGGAAAAAATGCTCTAATTTTTCTGTACCATCTCCATTTGCACGCCCAAACAAAAGCCACATCAATACCAACCTTTTCTTCTGTCTGTTTCTTCTCAAGCCCATGTCTTAGTGTTCCACTTTCCTTTCTTTTCCTATATACAAAGGACCCTACGAAAACGCCTTTACAGATCCCTATTCTTTGCAAAATCTGTCTTTTACTTCTTAGTTCTCACTTGATGACATAGATAGAGAGGGAACATTAATTCTCCTTTCTTTTCCCTATTTAATTCTTCTTGTAAAGAGTGGAGTCAAAGATGAGGCTCCATCTTCTATTAAAAATGAGTGGCTAACCGAAAAAGATGTTAATATCAAAGTTTTAGGTCTTTAACTGTAACCCACTAGTTCCTGGGAATGCCATATTTTCAGTTTGTGTTGTAAATTGTAACATTGATTTATTTCTCTTCTATTACCCAAGGTTCTAAAACTTGGGATTGGGGAGAACTCGAAGAGAAATTAACAAAACTTGTTTTGTATTGACAAAACTCGTTATGTATGTATCTAATAAGTTAAAACAAAAAGCACAAATTATAGAACTGTTTCAAAGTATATGTAAAAACTAAAAGTTAACCAACTTTGAGTAGGTTTGACCGAGTTGACCTCCTGGAAACTCGGTAAAATTGAACCATCGAGAACGAGTTTTAAAACTCGACTAACTCGATATTACTGAGTTCTTAGGGAGAAAGAATTCAAGAGTTTTAGAACACTGCTATTACGTCTACCATGTCCATGATGGAGGATACATATAAGACCATATTGAAACATGATAATTAAGTTGTTTATTACTTGAAACTTGATAATCTTTTTATTTAAATCTGAAAGATGTAAATCACAGGACAAGGAACATATCTTGCACTTTTCAAGCACTTGCCGGTATTGCTTTTTTACAGATTAGAGTGAAGAAGAAAAGAAGACGAAAACTCATACTGATGCCTATATTGTAGATTTGAAACTTGCTGCTCGGACTCAGAATCCGTAACTCTTTCTCTTTGATGAATCTGCAATCTTCAGGGTTTCGTCAATCAGCTTCCGAGCCTTCCTGCTGCTAATTTCAACTCTCATGCTATCACTCTTCTCAATCCTATCATACGGCTTCTTCATCTTCAACGACCTTATCTTCGATTTCAAGCTCACCACCATCCTCTCGAATCCCATCATCGCCATGACTCGCGACAACAAGAAAATATCTGTGATTGAACGAAGAAACGAAGCTTGGCCTGTGAAGCTGGTTATGGCCGCAGAAGAGAATGGGTTTGTGTTGTGGAGAGCTTGGACAATGAAAAAAAGGCCATGCAATAGTGAAGATAACATGGTATTATTTATATGCGATGATGGGTATTTAAAATTTTATTTTTTCTTTTTTTTTGTTCTATAATTAGCTATTTTGTTTTCTTATGTTGCAAAAGAACATGGACCTGAGAAGGCAGTTACTTTCCTGTGTTTTTTTGTTGTGTGCGCGGAACACAAGATGCTAAGTTGGGTTTTGATGTTTTGATCCCAAGACAAAGTTGAGATTTAAAAATATTGAATTTAATGATAACAAGGATTTGAATAGAGAATTGTTAGAAGCAAATAAACTGATTTTGACAAGGATAGGTTGGTTTTGACTTCATTGTAGATTTACTATAAGAATAAAAATTTAGGTTGTGGGTTCGAAACTTGTTAGAAGGTGCCGGGTGAGATTTCTAAGTAACGTAGGGAAAGTGTAATTATTCAGAACAGAAAAATATTATTAGACTTACCGAATCACAAATTTGACAACAGTAGGTCGGGCCAATGGGAAGTATCATACAACACTATTTGAATGCCCTATTCTACATTCGTTTTTTTTTAAGGAAAACGAATTTTATTTAAGAAATGACAACTATCCCGGCATCAAGTCGGACAGCTGAAGCTACAGTTGGTGAGACACACTCCTCACCATACTCTCAGTTACTGTTAGTTAAAGCGTACTTGACCAATTCGTGAGCCACTTTATTATAGGTCCTACGAGCGAAAGTTAGTGTGAGATCAAACCCTGTGGCAGAAAGGATGCACCTGCAGTCATGGATGATACCCCCGAACATATTTCTCGTGTGTTTTGCTTGTCGGATACTATCCACCACCCGAAGACAATCTATTTCGAGTATCGCTTCTTTCCATTTATTTTCTTTTGCCCATGATAACGCTTCTCTGACGCCTACGGGCTCCACCTCTTCGGAATGGAGATGTCCCGAAAATCGTCTTGAGAGAGCTCCCACAATACGCCCCTCAGAGTCTCTGCAGACCAGCCCTATGCTCCAAAACCCCCTCTCTGCATCTATTCCCCTATCCACATTTACCTTTAGATTCCTAGGAGCCGGGGGAATCCATACCTTTGGGGATTCTGCTACTAGTCTATCTGCACCGGAGCCTTTTTCTCCAGATTTTGTCGCAGCCCAGGTTCTTCAAAACTCCTTTGCCATTGCTGCCACTCTTGC
>JAYMTP010008428.1:0-10064 GCA_036897365.1 Geranium brycei
TTATATCTGAACTTTTCTTAATGATTTTCACTCTTAGGTAAGGGTGCTTTTTAATTATTAGGGACAGATCAGATTGAGTGCCTTTGTGCACTCTCGGATCCATCCTTAATAGTTTTTCATCCTTAATGAAAAAAAAATTGAAAATTTGTCTTTGTTGTCTTCAATTTAGCCCAATCTGGAGGCAAAATACATAATGAATGTCACAGGGCCGGTTTCGATTTAACCGGAAAACCGGTGTACATTTTCCGGTTAACCGGCATCTCGATTACCGGCCAAAATCCGGTCGGTCTCGGTCCCCAATTCCGGAAACCGACCATGTCCGGTCCGGTTATCAGTTTCCGACGCCGGTTCCGGTTAACCGGTTATGAGCACCCCTACTTGCACATACCCATGTTAATAATTTCATTTCATTTAAAGATTATCAATTTAGCATACTCGTTCAAGTCTATGAAGCGACACATTCCTCACAGACTAAACCAATACAATGACTCAGTATCTGATACCAGTTGGTGTAAAGCTATACATTAGACAACAAATCTACATCAATTCCATTCCTAGTACTCCCCCAAGGTAATTGTTTCATCATCTCTTTTGTTTCTCCACTGCTACATCATCAAGCCACATTATCTTCACTGTAGGCCATTTTGTGCAGTTGGTGAAGAACAGCAAGATTATGCATCAAACCCTTCTCAGTTAGGCAGGAGCCTCCTTTCGGCCGAATAGCAGCTGTCATTAGAGACTCAAACTCTTTAACTGCTCTGAAGAGTGTTACCTTAGTAAATGTCACGAATCTGCTGATTTTGTGTCTTCTCGGTTCCAAGCTTCCACATTATAACATTCTTGTGTAACTCTCTGGTGCAGATTAAGAGTAGCAGAGCCTAGTCGGGTATTTTTCTCTCCTGTCCAATTGGGGTAAAAGAAAAAAAAAATAGATGGCTGATGCTTTAGCACTCCAATGTATAATGTTTCAGACTTGCAGCTGGGACACGGTTTCCATTATTAGTTCTTGGAGAACAGCTTCTGCAATATCAGTGACAGTTTCTTCAGCATGGATATGGATATCCATCCATGCCATAGATTTGGCCAAGTCTGTCTCAGCTAGGCGCTCCAATGTCTGAGACGGTGGCTGTGGGAGGAGGCAGCGATCAAAACATTTCACAACCTCGTGGACAACATGTTCTTCTACTGAGAATGGCCGGATCTTTGGCTTCATGAACGATACCCGATGAGAGCATCTGAAATAATACTGGTATACCTGTATGAGAATTTCATTGATACAATCAAAGAGGAGTCCGTGATCGGAGCAGGATACTCCAAACTCATCGTATATGGATGGTTCGAGTAGTTGGTCCGGAGAATCACACTCCAGCGATAGTTCATCCCAATTCAAGCTGGCAGCTTGCACCACGGACCTCACGTAGTCAGTTAAGGATCCATGCTCACTGATGCAAGTGCTTAAAGTTCTTTGGCAATCCAACTGGAGGCTTGAAAGAGCGAAGCATTGTTCTTCGAAACTGATTTGTTGTGGTTGCACTGGCAGCTCGGCTATGGAGGTTTATTAAGCACAAGTCAGTCTCAGGGTATAGAGAGAAGGGAAAATAGCAAAAGGTTTCCCTATTATATGACACTTTTGCAAAAATGTGCTGTGTTGTTTGCATTTTTTTTTTGCAAAATGTGTATTTTTTATAAAAATAAATGACGAAATTACTTTTGAAAAAATATTTTTAGAAGTTTTTCAGTTTTCATCTTTTAACTAAAATTTGTATGATCGAATTTTGTAATTTAACTTTTTAGTTATACTATTTTAAAGTTAAAATTATGTTATTAAAGTCTTAATTCTTAATTTCATGGCAATTTCATCATTTTTATAAAAAAATACACACATTTTGCAAGTAAATGCAAACAACACAGCACCTATTTGCAAAAGTGTCATATAATAGGACACTTTTTTGCAATTTTCTCTAGAAAGAACAATTGAAAACAAGTTCATACATTCCTCATATTAGTAATGTTATGGGCCTACCTGATTGGTATATAATGTCTGCAGGGACAGAGGCATCATCTATGCAGAACCGCTCGAGAACAGAAACTGGACTTGGCTGATCCGATCCATCCTTGATATTTACATCTTCCACCTTCTGGATGCTCAATAGAGCTGATGATGAGACCTCTAATGAAGATGTGGACGATACACTCTCTGGTGGAGGAGAATCCTGAAATGTCAATGTTCGTGTGAGGACAGTGTCACACTAATGGGCATCACCCAAATAGTACATCACAAATACAGATAGTTGCATTTGATTACCAGTTTCGACAACTCCAAAGATTCACTATCGACACATGAGTTGGATGTATTAATGTCTGCGTCATTTAATTCAGAGTGCACTTCAAGAAGATTAATTTCTTTTGGGCTTATAGAATCGTTAGCTGCTATAATCCTCTGAGAACCTGTAGAAATTTGATTATCAGCTACAATGATAATAACAAGCATGAGTATAATGACTATCAGCTGGTAATAAACATTTTACCTGTAGAACAAACATTATCCATATAGGAACATATGCTTTCATGTGTTTTGGTCTCAGACAAAGGATTCCTCGAACTATTTGGCCATGATTCAGAAAATCGTGTCTGACCATTGGTTTTTGGTATCCCTTCTTCAGGGAGACCTTTACCCACATTTCCATTTCCTGGCATTTCAAGGTCATGTTTCCCAGCCTCAGCCGGTATGTTATGTTCATGTTGCTTATGATGCTTGACAGTTCTTGAGTTTCTAAGGCCTCTGTCACCAAAACTCTTGGTCCTGCCTATCTTGTCTTCCATGCTTCGGCAATCACTGGAAGTTTTATACGATCTATTGCTGTCTGAAAATTGGTTTTGCTCTTTCCTGCTCACTCCAATAGCATGTCTCAACTTCCTTCTAAAGCCTCCCAAGGTTAAAGATGTAGGTCTAGTGCTTTGCTCTTCAGTTTCCGGATAATGAGATTGAAGTGAGGAGCAGTGACTATCTTCACAGTTCTGTGTGTTCGATGGACCAGGCTTCAAAACTACTATTTCACTTGATGATTGAGGATCTTCAACTCCTCTAGGTGGATAGTTGTCCCATAACTTCACCTTTTTCAAGATAGCATCCCGCATGTTTTGCCTCCGGAACTTTTGAGTATAGATAGGTTCTCCAGGCTGATTTGCATTAGCGACCTCATGTTCTGGCAATTTGGCATCATGTGTAACTTGTTTTGCCTGTGCATCCCGTAACTCTTCTATGTGTTTCACCAGCAAAGAATTCGGGTCTTGCAAGAGTTTTACAAACAATTCCTTGTTTGAATTCAAAATTTGCAATGCATCCAAGAACTGTTTGGACTGAGAACTTGGCCCGCCTCCACGGAAGAATTTACCATTGATGAACTTCTGATTCACATATGCCTCGGCCAAGTTATTCGCTTGAATTAACTGATTGGATTCTAAACAATCGTTATCTTTCTTGTGAAAACCATCGTCTCTCCCATGCCTGTGGTGACTGTGGAATGAGGCTGTCGTTGCTGCAGAATCAAGCTTGTGTAATAACTCATCCACTGATATTTGGCGAGGAGGTTGCTTATGATTATTATGACCCACAATTGCTGCATCTTTGCAGCCATTAACACATACACAGCTAGGCTTGCTCTCTGTTCTGTGCTTCTTTACGTAACCAGCCGATGAAGAATCTGGCCGTACGCATCCACTCTTCTTTACCTTCTGCTCGGTGGACTTGTCTTTGTCCATGAAACTCTTATCGTTTTTCTCCTTTTCATAGTCAAGTAACAAAATTTTGTTGTGCTGTCCATCCTGAGACAGTAAAAGGCTATAATTAAACTTACTTTCTAACATTTACTTCGAATCACATCCTGAAATTGGGATCTTCACACTTACATTAGCAACTTGGCACATCTCATCGGCACCAGAAAGAGCATTATGCTTGTTTCTTGTATGTCTATTGCCTGCAGATGAAAATCAGTATTTCCATATCCAGTCAAATCCGACAATTTAAAACTCAAAAGAAAAACGAGAATAAAGAAAAGTAAACTTCAAAGTCATTTGAGGAGCACAGACATATTTAGATCAATTTTCCTGTTGTAGAAAAAATATTGATATTCATGAATCAAACCGGAAAATAACACCAGCGATTACCAATTTTCAGAAGTAGCATATTCTCTGCAAATGCAGTTGACATATATGTACTAAAATTGGAATGGATCCATATCCGCCGTGTATACAAAAGAACAAAATGTTCGTTCAAATTTTCGCATCAGAAAGAAAGTGGTAAAGGTTCTAAATCAAATCAGCCGCTCAGAACATAACCAAGAGATCCTTACCAGCTTTATGTCTGTCCAAACCTCTTCTATCCGAAATCAGCTTCTTACTAGAACGATCTTGGCGGAAATTGAAGATACTGATTAAGCCCCAAGCGCAGCCTGACTTGTACTTTTCACTGAGCATAGGGCTCTTAGGAGACTTCGCCGCCATTATGTAAGGGCTCTTAGGCGATATCCTTGCCATTACATAAGGACTTTTAGGTGATGGTGATCCTTTAGACATGGTGCCTTCTACTTTCAGTAGCTATAGTTCAACCAGTAGAATCTGAGAATGAAATAAATAAATAAAAAACAAGAGAACACAAATTAAGATAGATAGATATGTGGGATATTAGTTTCTCACACACCCAAGAAAAGCAAAAGGCAAAAGCATAAGAAGACAATCATGAAAAAACATGGAAGCAGCACCCAATATTCCACAATCCACTACAAACTTGTAAGCATATGATCTTTCAGTCAAAACCCAGAAACAAGGTACCCATTTCAGGAGAAGCAACAAAGCTCATAACCTCATAACTCAACACTATATGTAACAGCATATCAAGTTCAGACAAGCAAGGAAGAGAGAAAGTTACCCAAAACAGCCTTGATTCAAAAGCCAGAGCAAAGCTACAACAACACTACCAACATGACAAGACACAAACACCCAAATTCAAACAAACCCAGAAACTCAAATCCTCCATAAACACACATTCCTCCCCAAAGGTCTCATCTTTCAACAAACCCACGTGGCCAAACGGTGAAAGACAATATCTTTCCCCAGAAAACTGTTGGTTTGAAAGAGAAAGAAGCAGATGGGTAGCTAGAAATGAGGTGAAGAGTGAAAGAGAGAGAAGGAGGTGGGAAACGGAATTGAAACGAAAGGGCATGAAAATGGGAAAAGGGTTTTATGATGAAAGTGACCACAGCTTAAATCACAAGGGTACAGTTGGCATTGGCAACAACAAGATGGAGACGACGAACATGGATTGGGTTTGAACCTGAAACAGCCATAGCTTTCAGCTGAAGCAATGCCTATTTGTTTACCAATTTCCTCCACCATCATCATCATTTTTTTTCGACCCTCTTCGACGAAACCTTTTATCTTCGATGGGTTCTAATCCAATCGGACGATGTTTCTTAGAAAATTCAAAAAGCAATGTCGTGTACCGATTTGGGTATTTGTGGGGGCTTTTTGGCTCTGACCTCTTTGGATTGGGGCTATTGGGATTTGATTTTCACACACGAATCAACGTTGTCGTCTGAGGTCCCAAACATGGCCATGGTTGCATAGCTGCTGCTATCATGAGGCTCTGTCGTTTTGCCTGTTCGCTGTTTCAATTTGGCTGTCGTTTTTATCAGAGCTTAGTGTGTTAAGCTTTTCAATTTTTGAACTTGTGGAGAGATTGAGTCCAACTATTGTTTCCTTGTCCCTTGCATTTCAATGTTTACCAGTTCCACCTCAAGCTTTAAAAATTATACTTTTATTAGCTCATTCCATTTTGATAGACAAAATTAAACCAAGATCATTTGTAATTATATCTCATCATCTCTCCAGCTCAAACAGAGTGATTGATGGATTGATATTAAAATATTTATTGTGTAAATACTCTGCCTAATTAGAAGTACAAGTCAAGTAATTACAATTCATTACGGTATTGAAGAGATAATGAGATATAATTACAAATTATCATGGTCTGATTTTGTCTATCATGTTTCACTGATATTTAAACTCAAGACAAATGCACAATATTTTGTAGGGTAAGTTATAAGAAATGACTGCAAGTTTTAATTTCGCAAGAAGTAATTGTAAACCTTTTTATGGTGTGTTATTTTAGTACAGAATGTGTACAATCGTTAAAAAATGACAGAAATATTCTTTGAATTAATTTTATTTTAGATATTAGATAATAAAATATATGTTTCAACTCAAGCGTGTCATTTTTTTCTCTTAACTCTGAACTCGTCTGGATCTGAAGTCTCGTGGACGAACATTGATTGCATGTGAGAGAAAAAAAAATACTTTTTATTTTGATTTTCAAAATAATTTAAGGAAATTTTGGCTAGTTTGAGAGAAATATACATTTTACAAAAAAATAATAACTTTATCACTACTTTGTGCAAAATTATAACATTTCAAAGACACTTTTTACAATTTTGCATAGAAAAAAAAAATTTTACAACACTTAATTATGATTGTTTCACACTTTACTAGGTATATTAAAATGTCACAAAATACAAGTTAGAATATTAAAAAGAGAAGAAAAAAAATATATATTAAAGTGTAAAAGACTCATAGTTAAATGTAATAAAATGTTACTCTCTTTTATATGACATCAAAAAGTCATGAGAATTGGTTAAGTTAGAATTATAGTGAGAAGTATGTCTTATCATTTATAGCTTTAGTTGTTCGGCTTGATGCCGAATTAGTTGTTGTTTATTAATAAAATTCGATTTACCTTCAAAAAAGAAGTCATGAGATCTGAGTTTAGGTTAACTTATTTTCTAATCAACGCATGAACAATAATAATTTATTATAAGTTGCTCAACGGATGCTTATCTATATCTTGCCCACCATTATCTTGGTTTTGCCGCACTTTATGTAATAACATGCGAAGCTGTCCGAAACCAAAACAAACATGGGAGTAGAGTAGTCCCGTAAACATGGGGTTTTGTTTTTCTGGGATACGAAGTGAAAAATACAAGAGATTAAAATAATAAATGTGTTCCACCAATAAGAATAGATTATATTAAATGTTTCCCCGGTTTCTAGGTAACATCTTTTCCTTAAATACGTATTAGTCAATTATAACGGTCCATTGCCTACATTTATGAGTAGGGCCATCGATAAATGAAGTGATGGTACTCTGCAAATATGCACAAGTCCTGCAAAATGGACCCTCCAGAGTCCAGACGATACAGAGAGAGAGAAGAGAACCGCTAGTATATGCATGAGTTTCGTGGTATGTTTGGGAGCACAAATGTCGTCAATGTTTCATGTCGACCAAATGCCATTAATATTATAGTTGTTTAAAGCAAAATTTTCATTTCATTACTACTAATTATATCACTTTTTTTAACTGGTGAACTATTTTAAGTGTTATTGTGAAAATGTTTAATCAAGACCCAGCATTCCTATAATAGGTTAAATTTGAGATAAAATCATATTTTTTTGAGAAAAAAAAACGCATACATTAATAATAAGCAACTAACCTGGATTATACTGGACAGCCGAAGCAAAATATATGGTGGGACAGATCCCGCACCATGATCCCAGTTATTGTTAGTTAAAGCATACGTGGCTAATTGATGAACCACAAAATTATACGAAAGACTATCGATAATGGTACCTCAAAAGAAGTTCGACTCAGCCCGCTCAGCATAATGCAGAGTCACGGCCTCCACCTCATACGGATGGAGGAATCCCGTGATCTTGCTGCAGAATGCTTTAAACTAAACTTCATGATATCTCCGGAGATCAATCATCTTGAACCAGCTAGCATCGTGCAGGTCCATGGCCTCCACCTCATGCGGATGGAAAAACCCTGTAAACTCTCTGCATAACATATTAAACCAATTTTGTCGATCAACCATGCGATCAAAGTGAGAATCACGGATCTTCATTAATCCAAGTCCTCCAAGCTCTTCGTGCTTACCATGGTCAGCCCGTCGGCGCCAGAGAACTCCCAATCCCTTCCAATACCGAGCCATCCAACAACAATTGGACACCGAAAAATCATACTCAACCTGATCATATTCCAATCACCAGAACTTCTCTGCCCATTCACCTGTGACCCCCTCCCGGTCCCGTCTTCCCTCGCATATATTATCGAAATAATACCCCTAGCCTTACCATTCCGTCCCTAAATCCCCGTGACCCTCAACATCCTTCTCCCTCACAACCTGCAACCCCTCTCCTCAATCCCTCCGCCTCAACCTCCTTCCTCCAACCCCTCTGCCTCCTTCTTCCACTCGTCCCACCGATCTCCTCGATATCATACCCAAACTGCCAGACGCCGAATTGTCGACGTAACCCAACGCCCAAACGCCGTCGCACCGCCCAGATGCCGCCGCGAGACTCGTCAATTGACGAAAATCCTAAAAGCTTTGTGAAGCGAAGGGTACATACCACTTTTATCACAATTCACTTTTAAATATTATTACATATAAAATCATATTAGATAATACTCTTGTATTAAAAAATTATTTTTTTAAAAAAAATGTTGGAAAACAATGTTTTTTTTTATTTTGTAATACGGGGGTATTTTTGACTTTCAATAAAATTTGAAAGTCAAACAATTTTTTTTTCCATACATGTTTTACCGGCGTTAGGGTAAAATGATACCAAAAGAACGTTTCTCGTGATGAATTGACACTTCAAATAGTTCATCGTATTGAATTGAAAATGTGACATAATTGACTATTGGGTAAAGTACAATTTTCTTTATTGAAAAGTTTATTTTATGAGTTTGAATGTTTGTTTATAATTGGAAATAAATATTTTTATGTTTGTTTGCATTTATATATTTCTAACAAATCGATTTTAATTGAATTGAATTTTGGGGAGGATCATGTCCCATTTTGACCAATTTTGTTGAAAGATTTCATCAAACACATTAAACCAATTTCTTTGGTGAGGCCTCTTTCGAGAATATTCGTTTTTTCCGCTGGATCGGCACAAACTTAAACGTCAATCACTCTAACTGATTTTAATCTCTCTGACCAACACAATTGAAAACCTTCCAACAAAATTAAGTAAAAAGACAATTCAGAATAATCATTTGTCACCCTTATTTTAAATATTTTTTAATTAGGAAATTATCATTATTTTTCGAAAGTAGACAATTGATAATGGTAATTCTTTGTAATTTAACAACATTTGGTTAATTTTCCATCCATATTTCTAATAATAAAAAACAAGTCAACTCTAAAATAAATTGAAGTTTAATACAATATTACTATACGATTTGTCTTCTGACTCACGTCATGCAAATCTCACGCTCCCACAATAATAATAATATATCAATCACATGGAAAGTTGTCTGCGAATTTAACAACTCCACGTGGAGTTGTTGAATATGGAATTTGATTGGATTAGATAACATATACAAATATGAAATGTGGGGGATAAAAGAATCTCAATTCGATAATAAAATTCACAAGAACGGTCCATCAATCACAGTTGAGTGTATGTACAAAACACCCTCATCTATAACCATACTCTATTCTCAGCCAATCCAAATTTAAAATTGTGTCCAACAGAACAATATTTAATCTTGTCATTAAAAATTTAAAACATTATCACCATAGACCGACTAAAATTAATTTGAAATCGAATTGAATTTTGAAAGTATATATTAGTATAAGCAAATTTTTGGTGGCGTGTGACAAAATATTGCTGACCAAACCGGCTAAACCGCCTCCGTGGCTCGATGCAGGAGCAGTTGGATCTGGGGCCCACGACGTAACTAAATATTGGGTGTGGGACACGCTATTCACTGGACCACACCTCTTCGAGCCATCAGAGACTATTTGGGGTCTTCTGTGTAAGGGCTAACTTGAATATGATCCAGAGAAGCCCAATAGAACTTTGTTGGGCCCGGTTATGAATACGACGACGTATTGGAGTGCAAATATATTTCTCCCATGAGATGATCAGGGCTGCCCATTAGGGGTGTAAACGAGCTGAGGCTCGATTAGGGGTGTAAACGAGTCGAGCCGAGCCTCATTTTG
>JAYMTP010008429.1:0-10063 GCA_036897365.1 Geranium brycei
ATCCAGATTTGGATGCTCAAGTAGAATTTGGGGCATTCCAAAAACTTGGCGATCCAACAACAAAAAGACAATGGAGTGTTATGCAAAACGTTATTATTCGTTAGTAGGACGTTGAGTTTTATAAAAACTAATTATTAGTGATTAATCGAGTTAAAAAATTAAATATGATTAATTAATATTGAACAAGTGAGAGATTTATAATATATGATGAAACAAATATAAGGAGTGCATAAAAAAGTAATTAAATGGAAGTAGAATTTGGGAGTAGGGAGAAAAATGCCATCTTCCTATGATTATCTAATCATTTGGTTTAACTTGAAAATAATTGATGTTGGAATGGGTTTGGTTAGAAACCCTACATTATCTAACCGCCGCCTCCTCCCACCTGACACGCCCAACCTCCGTTCCTAAGCCCGACGGTTGTTCTAGGCCCTCCATGCCATGATATTACTATGGCAATGAAAATATTGAGTCTTTGTTGAACCCTTTTGGCATGATTCTAAAAACCGACTTTCCCATATCCTTATTCATCCAAAAGATTTGTAGTCGAAAAAGGCTCGAAAGTCTACTGGAGCTCTCAATGTCATGGCCCGAGTCAGAACCCGAACCACAAAAGGTCCATCCAGAAGCTGCACGACCAACCCCTCTCTCTCCCATGCATCACTCTCAACCCGTCAAACCTGCAAGGCACATCTAAATGGTTATTTTAATGCAACCCTCTCTAAAAGTAGTAGCCAATACCCCCATTGACTACCGCCTTATCGAGGGAGCAGTTCTACGCTAAGAGGGTCTCGGACATTGCAATCGACGAGGATCTAATGGTTGCTATGCATGGCATTGGCTGGTATTAGATACGATACTGGTTTTTCGCCTTTTCGGAGATGGTAATCTAATCCTAAACGGAAGGAGATTTGTCTAGGTGCAAATCTGCAGTCTACCCATTATATGTTGTCCTCAGAGATGCTCTTCAATATGTACGGAGTATATGGAGAGTTTATATGCACATTGGACCATAGACTTGATAGTCTAGTCTTTTGGGTTAAAAGGGATCTCTAATGTGTATGTAGGCTTTCTTTAGTGTGTGCTCCTTCTTGGTAAGACCCGGTTCTCACCAACAAGTGGTATCAGAGCCAAGCATGCACAGACCTCATCAGGCCGGCAGGCCAGTGAATTCATGATGGATCGAGCAAGGTAGGGCAGTAAGATCTGGAGAGAGAGTGCAATGCGACGATTTGGGCTTAGGGGGAGCAACCCGATGTGACGGGGCTCAATGTGGAGGGAGAGATTGTTAGGATTCCACATGTGAGTCCAGTTCCTACATCGGAAGTGTACGGAGTATAAGGAGAGTTTATATACACATTGGACCATAGACCTGATATACTAGTGTTTTGGATGAGAGGTGAACTCTAATGTGTATGTTTTTATTTGGTGTGTGCTTCTTGTTGATAAGGCCCGTTTTCCCCAACGACATCAATACTTGGTGTACCAGTGGCACTGCATCCTGCTTCAATTAAAGGAGACAGGTTGGATCAAGGCTTGGTCCTCCTACACACAAGCGACCTTCATCCCAAAGATTGGGCAGTGGATGTTCGGTATCTTGGAACCTCTACCTCGGTCAAAGTGGAAGTGCTCAATATCGGGGACATTCCATATGTCTCTCTGGAGGAGACTGATTTTGACAACACTGATGCTAGTTTGAATGAGTCACTGAGGATAATGAGGACTGCTCAAACGGAGAACAACTGTAAATTGAAGATTTCCTCCTCGACAAAGTAGGAGGCTACGTTCGAATCCACCACTCTGATTCAAGCAGACATTGTGATGGACCAAATCATCATATCAAGTCCATTCTATGGACTAGCCATCTTGTTTCTCTCGCCCCACGAATTTTGTACATAATTTAGAACCGAGCGAGCGGTCGAGGCAAACTACGGATCCAACATCAATTTAGCAGACCCATGATCCAGGCCGCCTCTTCTCACTTCTACAACATCTAACCAGTGTTTCTCAGATCCTTGAAAATCTTCATTATGTGTTCTTGTCTTGTTTTTTTTCAACTAATTACTTACCTGTGCAATCAAGTTTTTTTTGCTTATAAAAAAATATCTTGTTGTTTTGGTCAACTTAGGACTGGGAGCCTTGTCCATTTGCCTGAGAAGGCCCAACATACAGCTACTGGTCCATCAAAACACGGGCCCGTTCAGACAGAGAAAATGCAAGTAAATTAAATAAATGTGTAGGTGTAAGTAAAGCAAGTGTACCAAACTATAAAAGCAGGGGAGGGAAGATACAGTAACTGCGTATCCTATTGTGAGTTAGACCACGTATGCTTGATAAATACGATGATACCGATCGATCGATGACATGTCGGTAACAGTACGTGGTTAATTATATATATATATTAACTAGTAGTACAAGTATAATAAGTAGGAGTTGGTGGATCGGGGGTAGGTAGGTCCATCTATTTTTGATTTTGGTGTGTTTGGTGCAGTGTACGATCATGCACCACACCGACCAAGGTTTCAATTACCAAATTAACAATATTCAATTTATTAACTCCTAATTCTCACCTCACCTACGTTAACGTTAATTACGTACATCAACCCTCCATGTCCATCTCTCTAACGTTGCCATGTCTGCTGGTCTGGTCAGTACATGTGTGTTAGGACAGGACAGGAGCAGACCAGCATATGTATATCTTGGATCTATATCTGCAACAACACGACCACACTATATATATATACTCTCAACATATATATACATACCATACTGCAGTGCCGTCGGTCACTCCCTAGCTAGCTTGTTTCGGTCCATTCATATATCATGATATATGTCTTGTTGGAGTTGGGCTATATATACTCTCTATATATCACCATTTCAGAAACCACTCACTCAACCATATATACATACCTATATAGCTAACTTCATTTCTTCAACACATGCATGCATGCTACCTCTCACCTTCCCTTCAATAATGGATATTACTTACTTAATATTGCTAATTATTTATATATACCACATGCATGCATGTGCAGATTAATAACTTGAAAAGAATCACTAGTTAGTTAGTTATAAAGGGAAGGGAGAGTTGTTAAACTTAATTACTTAAGGAGCAGGAGCAGGAGCAGCATATATACTAATGAATAAATTAGATTTAAGTAATGTATAATAATGATGCATGTGAGCGGCTGGTCAAATCACGTGGAAACCGAACCAGTACTAGCTAGCCATATGGATTGGAAGTGGATGGTTTCAACCTTCACCATCCATCTCCTCCCTCTCCTTTTGCTTGCACCTACTTTTTTATTTCCATCAATCTCGATCCATCTCTTTTATTTATTCTACCCCTATAAATTCACCTTCACTCCTTCACTCTACTCCCACCCCCACCCCTTAACTCTCTCCTTCTCCTATATTTTCTTCTTCGTCTCCTCTCCATGTATAGATCCATATGCTCGTTTCTTTCAAATCCAGATCATCACACCAATACATGTGGGTGAGTGGAATCCATGCCATGTTTCTCAACTGAGCAGTCCTTTTGCAAATTAATCTCTCTCTCGTTGTCTGTTCGACCTTGAACAAATATATATCTATATGCTTCATTTCATTCTAACACTAATTAATATGTGCATCATACGTACATATATGCTTCCTTTATCAAAACCCTAACTCATATTATATTTATTTATACATGTTTTTTTCGACAAAATACAAATAGATGATGTTCATCAAACTCATAATGATCACAAGCTTTTCTTGCACATACACGGATCACATATATATATCTTCAATGGCCACTTTTGGATTCTTTTCCCTTTTAACATATTCCATGTATCTATATATATGGTTACTAATTATCCATTCATATATATTGTTACATAGTTTATAGTATCGGTTTCTTATAGACAGCTGAATTCTTAATAAGGTGCACAATATACAAGTTATATAAATGATTTTGTATCTCATATACTAGAATTTTACAGAGTAATTATCCATAAGCTTTTAGAGTTGTGCAAACAAAATTTGTAACTAGCTAGTCTTAATTTGTTAGAAATTGATTATGAATTAGCTTATCTGAGAAATATGAACTGTTGAAAAATTTCTTGATTAATGGCTATTCAGGTTTTTATATCTGCAACTTTTGTATCAAAATTTGAATTTGAACACAACACCAAATTAATGATTCTTAAGAGTTTTTTAAGAACTCAAAACAATTAGGTATTAAATATACACACAATTATAATTGTAGGGTTGTGGATTAATGATAATTAATTAGTATTTATACTATAGTATGCATATTCTTAATAATTATGTCAATCTCTTCTCCTAATTCCTTGTAAATAGGTCTTTTTCCCTTTTCTTTTTGCTCAAGGTGTTTACAAATGTTGAATCACTACAATCTTCAAAAATACACATCATTAATTGATAATTTTATATTTGAAATACACTCGCATCATATGTTTATGTATAATAATATAAAGTTTTCGTTATTGGCATATGTATATGGACCATCGATCGTACATATATATACGGCTTCTTCGAAACTCATGTATGTAACATACTATAATTATAGCTTATAATAATCCATTCATTTTGGGGCTTTTTCCTTGGAAAATGCCATTTTAAGAAAGGTGAATGAAATAAATGAATTGAAGTGCATGCGTGCATATATATATATAGTAAAAGATCAAGGTCGAATATGACTACGAAAGTGAGGTATGAGCAAAGGACTGTACATTTGACAAGGCTTTTGCATGGAAAACAACACCCCAATATGTTCACTATAATTCAATGAAAAGCTCAAGGCTTCGTATATATAAATATATACCAGGTTCTTTTTCTTTATTCTCATATATATAACGACTCATTAATTTGTTTTACATGATCTAATATAATGATATGAATTTTTTTTCTGATGCAGTCGATATTGGAGCAAGTTCATGTGAACTTTATTTGTTGAATCTACGAACCTGTTTGTATATTGAACAAAGTATTCTACAAGACATCCCTATATATATATATAGATGTCTTCTACTACAAACTAGTGGCTTTTTACAAACCAATCACAAGCGTTACTTTATGAAAATCTGCGCGCACGCTTTTCTAGCGTGTTCATAAAAGCTGACACGTAGTGATTTTTGGAGTTGCAAAAAGTTTCATATGCACCCAAAAGTTTCACCTCCAGTGCAAACAGTTCCACCTCCAGCGCAAACAGTTCCACACAGCCAAAAGCTCATGTGAAACTTTTTGCGCTGAGGGTGAAACTTTTTGCGACTCCAAAAGTCACTGCGTGCCAGCTTTCATGCACGCGCATGGACACGTGTCGCGCGGTGGGAAAGCGTGCGCGCAGATTTCCATAAAGCAACATTTGTGATTGGTTGGTTATTGGTTTGTACGGTTTATAAAAATCCCAAAGTTTGTATGTGATTTAAACTCTATACATATATATATATACAAAATGAATTTTGCCAATTTCTCCATGAGTTCTCAGAACTCCTTATTTTTTGCCTTGCGTGGTTCTCTCCAATCCCGAGTTTTAGAGCCGTGTACGGACGTATTATCTAACCTCTAATGATACAACAAAACTAAAACAGCATGAAGGATAATATATTGAGTGCCTTACTATTACATAGAAAAGAAAGCATACAATGAGCTACAATACCATTTTATCATTGTTGTACCGAGCTGCATAACCAATACCAGACTTTCGATGCTGACCAGACCAAAATACCTCACCACCTACAGATATATTTGGAGTGATACTCTGCACATGAAATAATAAAAGTACTTACGAAATAAGACCAATTTATTAATATTAAGGTGAGTATGTACATCATTTTAGGGAAAATGTCACTTTACTACCACCTAAGTATAGCCGGATTTCACATGACTATACCTAACTATGTTTTTGGTTTCTTTGGTACCCTAACTATTTTTTTTTCACTTTAGTAAACTCTGTCAAAATTTGTTTATATTTATTTTGGAAAGTGTCATTTCATATTAAACTCAAAATTTTATTATTATTATTTAATTTCTAAAAAGACAATTATGCCCTTGAATTTTAATATAAGATTGGGGTACAAATGTCATTTCACATTAAACTAACATCTTGTTTTTGTCTAAGTTTTGATAAGGGGTAATTTTGTCTTATTTTTGAAATTACTAACGAAATATTTTAAAACTTTGACAAAGTTAATAGAGTGAAAAAACATAATAGTTAGGGTACCACAAAACAAAAAATATAGTTAGGCATAGTCATGTGAAATCAAACTATAGTTAAGTATTAGAAAGTAACATTTTCTAATCTTTTTACTTGCAAATAATCAACGCATAATACATAATGACCCAAATAAAGAAATATGAGAAAATTTTGTTCACAAGTCACAACTAAATGTAATTAACATATTGTTTTCATTATATGCTGGCACTCAACAAGTAGGAATACTATGCTAAAAATGCAATTATGTTAACAAATTTCTTTACCCATAAGCTATCACTAATCAAGCTAATGTCTTACTTGGATGTAGTTTGCACCAAACAAAGCACCACTTCCTATTTGAAATTGGCTCCTGAAGTCACTACCCTGTGTGACAATAGACGAAATCAGCATTAGAAAGAGCGTCAAAATTGCAAAGTTATTCTTATAATACGATCAATTCAAACAACTATCCTCATATTATACTAATTTTCAATCTTATCATTTGAATCAAGAAAAATGCAGCCCAAGATTAACTATGCACAACTAATCATTAATCTCAATTAAGTAGTGATTAATGGGGCCGTTAAGCTTCAACAGTATGACCTTTTGCCAGCCAAACATAGTTTTTGTTTCCAAATTCAAAAATTGACGATGAAAATCTCCAATTCAATTGATACAGATGGAGGAAAATATTATGCAGTGACAAATGAGTTAATCTCACTTGTAGAATTTGTAAACAAAAACAATTGATCTCCTTCTATTATGAGAAAGTTACTGAGATAGAACTAATACAATCATTAATCTACAGGAATGTGGATGAAATGTGCTATATGAATAGAACATAACATGTGCCATATACATCCATGAACAGTTGTGCGCCTCAAAAAAGAATATTACCCCGATGAAGGAAAAAAGTTAAGAGTAACACTTCACCTTGTAATCGAAATTGAACATGCCTTGTGACATATGTGGTTCATGCGTGAGCTGTAAAGACGAGGCACCAATCAGAATTTGTCCACGTAATATAAAATTTAAATCTAGAAAAGACATTAACGAAGTAATTACCTGGCCATTAGCCTTGAGAGTAAGATCATCAGTCAAATCATACTTCACTCTGGCACTTACCCTCCCATCTGTCATTACCCTCCCAAAAAGCATACACTGCAAAACACCCATAACTGATTCACCTACATTCCCTCTGAAAGAACAATAACACAACCAGCTTCTAATAAGAGGGTGAATTGCACCTGTGGACTGTCAATAAAGGTGGCCCCAAACTCATAATTGGAAGTGGAAATTTTGATTACTTCTGGGGACTGTGAAGGAACCTCCTGTGGCCCCATTAACACACTGAAATATAATAAAAACCCCAAATAAGCAAGGCATCAAAGCTAAAAACCAAAATAAACAAAGCTTCAAGGGCATTATAGAAACATAAATTGCAAGGTTTAAACACCAAGCAAAGCTAAGGTGAACTGGAACTAAATATCAAAAGGAAACGCAATAAAAGAACCTGTGGCTGAGAGCGAATTTGTTATTGAGGCCTTTACTGAAATCGAACCTAAACCCCTCAAAGGTGTCAGGTTTGAGAGAAACTGCAAACAAACAAACAAAACACCCTTTAGTTTCCAAGAAGAAAAATTTGACAACAGTTGGTCAAATTAAACCACAAAAAACATAGATTATGGTTAAGGAACTCACTGAGAGCCTCGCGGTGGATCTCTTCAAAGGGAATAGGGCAAGGTAGGTTGCGGTAATCAACTGGTTCAACCATTTCTGGCTTGGGGGCCATGTTAGGTGGAGGAGGAACCAGACCGGCCATTGTGCTGCGGGCGATGAGCAGAAGAATCTGCAGATTGTATCAACCAAGTGATCGCACAAGGGAAGGGATGAGTATAAATTGGCTGAGGAAGAAGAGAGACCGATAGAGGACGCTAAAGTAAGCTACAAGTCTGTCGTAAAACCCACTGCCAAATTCTAAAACCCTAGGAATAGGATCCAAGGTTTTTTAGGCCACACGTATTGGGCCTTCCACAACAAGAAAACTAAATATAACTTCTTTTTTGTTTATTATTAAAAAATGAAAGGACAAACTATGTGTTTTTTTAAAAGGAAACTGTCCGTTTATTATGGCCCTTTCTTATTTTCTACTATTTGTTTATTTTCGAAAAACAATTCAAAAAAATATTAAGTGTTGATTAACTGGAAAATCTCTATGACAACAAAGAAAATTATGTCCCTCAAGAAAATTTAGTGTACGAAAATATTTTTCTTATTTTCGATTATTTGTTTATTTTTGAAAACACATGTGAAAGAAAAATAAAGTGTTGATCAACATGAAAATCTCTAAGGAAATAAAAAAAATATTTTCTTCTCCGTTTAAAGCGTAAAACATTTTTCAACGTGTTTATCAAAAACTTAAACGTTAAATTCTTCTTCCCAATTTCCATTACCTCCAACCTTCAGCTCCTTTTCCGGCCTCCACCTCCATCTCATGTCAGCAACAATTTTTGCTGGTGAAGTCACCAACGCCACCACTCAGTTTGCCGCTCACTCTGCCTGTAACTTTGAGATTCTAATTTTTTGAACTTTTTCCTGAAATATGCATGGATTCTTCTCATCTTTGTATTTAATAATACAAGGCATAAATCGAATTTTGAGATTAAGCGGATTTTCTTATATTGTTGCCTATAAATACCTTTGAATTCTTTGGTTTTTTTATATTGTTGTTTTTATGCAGAAAAGTATTCTTATAAATCTATTATTTGTATATTGTTGCTTTCATGCATTAGTGCTCAAGACTTTATATTTGATGCTCTAAAATTTGTAATAATAATGTGCTTTTATCAATTTTTCTTTATTTGTTAGTGATGTGTAAATGGATCACAATATATTACTTCAGCAATAATCAGTGGTGTTGCTACTGCAGTGATGACCATGGTCAAGATAATCATCAATAAAAGAAAAAGAACTAGAATACCAAGACAACATTGTTTAGTGGCAGATTCTAAAATGAAATTTTACATAAATAGTGTATTGAATAGGGGTGACAGACATTAGACAGATCAAATTCATATGAAATATTTGACTTTTTATAAACTTTATAACATTCTCAATGATCAAAACCTCATACAACCAATAAAAAAATATGATATTATATACTTAAATTAGAAAGTGACAAATATTTTTCAGCATTGTAAACAAACAATGAAAAATATTTGATAGCATTGTAACCAAACACATGAAAATATTTTACCAATATTTTCCCAATATTTTCCTGCAAACAAATGGGAATATGCCTAATTATAGTAGGTTTTCACATAATTATACTTAATTTTGTTATTATTATGAGCATCATCTTAACTATTTATTTTCATAAATGATGTAAAATCTACTAATATTTATATTAAAAAAACAAAAATGCCCTTTAATATCTTTTAAATTTTCAAACTGATGTTGTAATGTCAAATCATTAATATTTAATAATTAAAACTTCACTAATTTAGTTCAGATTTTATTAATTAAGAATTTATAATATATAATTCAAGTATTATAATAAATACTAATTTATTAAGAAACGTTACAAATAAAATAATTAAAATTTATTATAAATTAATAATGATGATAATAATTAATAGTTATTATTGAATAACCGACCATAGAAATCGTCGGTTTCGACCATGGGAAGTGACGAGAGTGAATCTCTCGAGGAGATTCTCTCGTTCCCGACAATACGACAAGTGCACAAATTGTAAGTAATACGAAGTATTGCGCCCTCGAGTTATCAATCCTATAAAGAGTCGATGGTTTAGGGGGGGGGGGGGCGGGCACTAATATTTTGGAGCTAACGGCAGGGAATAGTAA
>JAYMTP010008430.1:0-10063 GCA_036897365.1 Geranium brycei
GCTTCGCATCTGGTTATGCCAAATCACCTTCTCCGAATCTTTCTGGCTCACTTTCATTTCCTCTTTTTTTTCTTCCCTCTTCACTCTCGTTACCAAAATTGATCAACCCAACCCAGCTTTTAAAGAATGTTCCGAGGCATTCCCAGATTTGGGACAAACCCAGATCTCCTGCAAAAACCAATTTCACAACTCAATTTTCGAACCGCCCAGATTAAATATATAAAAAAAAAATTTAACTCCAATTCACACCCACATTTGACGAATTGGTCCGATTTGAGAAAAACCCAGAAGATCAATGGAGGTCGAAGAGGGAGAGAAAAAAAAAGTTGTTGCTGATGTTGTTGCAGAGGTAGAGAAGTAAAGGAGAGAGCATGCACAGTGCCAGGTCGCACACTCACGAACAAGCTTGAATGTGAAATATAAATAAATATGCAGATATTTATTTATTTACTTTCTGAGTATGTGCGTGAAAGGGTATTTGGGTGTGATTGCTCGGAGGTGAACAACTGTGTGTGAGTGGTTGTGATTGTGATGGTCTTGTTTTGGGCGTGTCTGTGATGGGTATGTGTAAGTACACGGTGAGATGGTCAAAACCCAGTTGGTGTGCTTGGGAACGAGGATGGAGACGAGAGACAGGTGATTGTGGCACCGACTCGGTTGTTGATGGAGATTAGGGCTCTCTCTCTCTCCATGACGACGACGACGGATGCATCGATGCGAGTATTTATTTTTGGTATTACTTTTCAGCATTTATTTTCGGTTTTTAACATATTTGATTTTCTTCCATATATAAAAAAACATATAGAATCATAGATCCCCCAAATTTAGGAATTTGATATGATTTTATTCCTCAAAGGAATTACTAACTTAAATTTATATAATCAAATAGTTTAGCTTGAAAGAAAATAAATAAATTTACGAATAAAAATATTATTAAAAAATAACAGAAGATTACTGTAGACGAGGCGTTTTGTAGACTGTTCTCGTGATATCTCCATCTAGAAAAAATTGAGGCCGTGGGTGTCAAGAAAATCATCTCTTGAGCTAAAGGAAAGAATTGGCCAACGGTGGTTATGGAGTCCAATTGCTTCAGAGCGGTAGAGCACATTCGACGCAAGAAGCAGTGCAGGAACACCTTCGGCTGCATAGTTGGGGACTGTTGTATCATGTCCGCTGCTGGGACAGATATATCTATTTCTTTTGCTCGTCGTTCTTATAATTCAGTGGCTCGTGGACTAGTCATGTTTGTTTTTCTAACATTAGTTGGGACTATGGTGTGAGGTTTGTCTTACCACCTGTTATTTTAACTGTCCGGTGCAATGTCGGGTTAGTCGCTTAATTATATTCAATTTTTCTCCAAATATTAAATAAAAAATATTTAATAATTTAATAAATATTGAACGAGTCAGCTTAACTCGATTCGACACGTATTTTATTTTTAATATTCACTAAAAATAAACATATTTTAATAAAATAATATAATTAATTAAATATTAAATTAGTCGCTTTATGAGTCTATCAAAACTCATAAAACCTGTTTATAGGATGACCTACATATATTGTTGGTTACTTGAGAAAATGTGATTATCAATGTAAACAATTAGGAAAACCCTTCCGATACAAAATAATTTTAAGACAAAAAAGAAAAACTCTAAGAGGTCGAACAATATCAAAAATAAATATATATTTATGTTCAATATCACATTCAAAATAATAAATAAAAAATTTAGCCTAACAAAAATTTGATATGATCATGTCCTTGTCAATAAGTTAGTGCCTATATTATAATCCTAGTACCATAGCACGTGAAGATGATGATAATGCTACCTATTATTATTATTATTACAGTGATGAGAGGTTCTAAAAATTGATGACATTTGACCTCAGTTATGGTTTCTAGAAAAACTCATAATGTTCCTTTAAAAACAAATGTTTTCCAATTTTGCAGAGAGCTTGAAGACACAAGTCCACGTGAATGTTCCATGCCGCTGCTACTTTCGGCCCAACAATTACGAAAGTGCCACTGGAGTTGTTAGCCACGTGGGCACTTTGGAGATTGATTAACCAACTAATTGGGGATTGGTGGGTGCGATTGGTCGTTTCATTTCGCTTTTGTTACCAGAAATGGAACAGGAACGACAAGACGTTTTTTGCTTGATTTTGGGTGTCTGTTAGTAACAACCAAGTGAATTTGATGTGTCGGTGGGCTCATATTTGTATGTGGATGCTTCACTTTTTCATTATCATAAAATGAAATTTGCCATAATCTACGTTTCTGTTTTAATGGCTGAAATTTATTTTTCTTTGAGACCACTCATTCACTCACTCAATTCCAACCAAAATTGCCTATTTACTCATTTTATGCAAGATCAAGCTTGTACGGCTGAATAATCTTGTGAGTTGTATTGTAACACATCAACATGAGTTGGGCTTGGGCCTCAAGTGATACCCAATATTATAAAAGTTTTCAATTTGTCAAATTAATTATCGATTAATCTTTCGACTAGTCTTCGATTAAACCTCTATAATTTTAGATTAATTTTTAAATCTAATTTATTTTTCGATTATTCTCTGACTAATCCTCAAAAGACCCTCTCTGCCCAACAGTTTTTACAACATTAGTGATACATAAGTGAGTTTTTTTTCAAATATTAATATGTGAAGAGAGCAATTCCGAAAAATGATTAAATCTTCTAAATTTGTTATTTGATAGTAGAAAGTTAAGATCATATCTCATGCAAGACACACACTTTCAAAGAGTATATCGTGAGTTTGAATCTTATATTGAGTTCATGAGATGGTGAAGATTTTTGATAAAGAAAAATTATGTAATTATTCCAAAAAAACTCTAACTTCAAATGACATATCAATACAATTTTTTTAAATATTTTAATAATAAAATAATTTCAATATTAGAATTTTATTCATTCAGGTTAATTTCCTTATAGTGTTTTGTCTTTATTCATGATTCCACAAGTGCCATGCAATCCTCCATATAATACAAAATAGGAAACTCAATTACAGTACTTGTGCCTAAACCAATATAGGTAATATCCCAATCAATTTAGGAAATGTGTCCAATTCTATTTTAACACCACCTTCAAACTTAAGATGGAGTACGGAACCCAAATTTAGTTTGCAAATTAATGTGCCGGAGCGTCTCAGAATTAATGACTGGTAAACATATTGACGATCTGATCATTAGAGAAGACAGAGAAAAAAATGATGGTGTCTTGAGTTAGATGATGTTGTACGAAGTGACAATCATTCTCGATACTCTTGGTGTGTTTATGAAATACGTCAGTAAATTCAAATAGCAGAAACTGTGAACAAGTGCACGTGATTGTTACATTACAAGTAATAAACGGTAAGACCATATGTCGAATCCATAAGGTTCTACTAGGCTTGCCGCTTGCACGTTGTTGTTGTGTTAAGGGTTGATTATGTATACCGTGTGATACCCTTAAAAAATTTAATAACCGCATATATGTGCACGAGACTAATTATTTTGTTAGGAACACATACTATATTCATGCATGGCAGCGTCAAATGTGAACTGATCGATTCGGTTTCGGTTCAATAATTGCATGATGCCCTTGTGACAAAATAATGTAGTGCATATATAAAAAAAGGAGTCATAGATCCATTTGGCTCAATTTAATGCCTTGAAGGCAAGGTTGCTAATTCAAGTTTACCAATTCAATACACTGCAGCTTATGGTGATATCTTAACAGTTAATGTGTCGTTTGAACTAATCTTAATTATATATTTCTTAATCTATGCAATCAATCCCATTTGGCCTCTTTTGAATCGTGAGGTATATGCCAAGATAGTGGTTGTTGTTAACATGCAATGGTTTGGTAAGAAAACAACACCAGAGTTCCTCATGTTACTACTAGTTATGAATATAAATGGCAAATAATAATATTGTAAATATAATAAATAAAATATAAGAATTGTACTGAAGATGTCTAGAAGACTGAGGTTGTAAATTGTGTGAAAGAACATCTGAGTCCAGCTGATCGTTGTTTCCTTAAGACAATATTTCTCTCTCTTTAGCACTTGAAGGATTATCGAGCAATTACCTCCCAAGATAAAACGAACTTACACCACTATCGAGTGCTGCGAATAGTGGAGACTGGCGAACTAACAGTTGATATGTATTTAAGGAGTGGAGAGAAGATGGTAGGAAGAAGATGATTATTTCCTACCCAATTTCAATTCTTTAAACAGGAGAGTTGACACCGTTTTGAACAAACACACCCGTTTGTAACATGTCTCTTTTAGAAAAGTTGCGACCCTTCAACCAAAAAGTACTCCATTTAAAAGCCAAAAACATTGAATGGTTTGGAATAAAAAAATGTATCCATTGATTGAAAAAATTATCTAGATTCAATATTTGGAATAATAATATACATCATTATATGCATCATTCGGTGCCAAACATAAGAATTTTTGCAATATTTATTAAGGGAAGGGAAAACGATGTATACTATCACTCTTTTGCAAGAGGTGACATGTATTTAGTTAATGACAAAAAAATGTGATTTGAACCTTGATTTTCATGAAATTAAGAATTGCAAGCTTTATAAAATAAATTTCAACTTAAATAATTTTACTAAAAAATAATTCCAAAATTTGTTTATATAAATTTTACTCAAAAGATTTTATCAAAATTTGCCCCATTGAGAATCATATGTAAAGACCAATGTTGTGGATTTAACAGGATTTGTGAAATTTCACGTTGAACCCCAAGTCTCTGACCTTGTCCACTACATCTTTGGTTTCGGCTAGGCCCAACAAACCCCTGATAAGGCCCAATCATGTACTTGACCATTCTCAAATCAAACATTTTATTTCAAGAGTTCTAAAATATTAATTAATTATTAAATATATACTCCATTCAAAAATTTTGCATAAATTCTATCGTTATTAGATTTGCGATTTTAAATTAACTCACTTCCCTTTGAATGTGAAAATAAACTTTTGCATACCATTGGTAAACAAATAATTTATTTGTGTATCGATCATAATTTATAAGGGGGTGAGAAACAAGTTAATTATATAGTAATTATATGTGCTAACAAAGCTCAACCCAATAAAATTCTGATATAAAAATAGTTCTACAATTACACTACGCTTATATGATCAATAGCTATAAATATAGGAAAAATATTAGACACCTCCTATTTAATACACAAAATTTTCACTTAACTTCCATTCATTAATTAAAAAGACATTTATTACAATCTCTGAGTTTTCAAAAGTTGTGCATTAAGTTTTCAAACCAAATTTTATTTAATATATAGCAACTAATTTGGCATTAAGTTGGATAGTTGAAGCTACAGATGGTGGGACAGATCCCTCACCATAATCTCATCTACTATTAGTTAAAGCAAACTTGACCAACTCGTGAACCATTTTATTACAAGATCTACGAGCAAAAGCTAAGGAGAACTCTAATTCGGGAGATGAAAGAATTCGCCCGCATTCATAGATAATGTCACCGAACATGTTTCTAGTTTGTTGCCCTTGCCGGACATGGTCCACCACCCTGAGGCAATCTGTTTCAAAGTCCACTTCCCTCCAATTTTTTCCTTTTGCTCATGATAAAACCTCTCTGACACCTACGACATCCACCTCTTCGGAATGAAGATGACCCGAAAAACGTTTGCAAAGAGCTCCCACAATTCGACTGTCTGAGTCCTTACAGATAATTCCTACGCTCCAGTTCCCTCTCTCTGCATCCATTCCCCCATCCACATTTATTTTTAGTCTTCCTGGGTCTGGAGGAACCCAGACTCTCGGGGATGTTGACACGAGATTATCTGTTCCTGAGGGCCCTCCCAAAAGTTTTGACGCTACCCAGTCTCTTCAGAACCCTTTTGCTGTAGCTGCCACTCTCGCCGAATGTAAATACATCCGAATTTAAAAGAACCTAAAAAAGTGTTTTCAAAGAAATACTAGAAATAAAAATAGTTTATTTGTGCACTTATTTTTTTAGTATATACAATTAGTATGAGTTCATATGCACAAGCTTTCCACTCTCCCGTCTGTGTGAGTTTGGAACCTTAATCACTTAATTAAAAGTACTGTTTTGTGTTTATTCAAATAAAATGTTTAGTATAGTGAGGCGGTGTGTGTTTAGTGACTATAATGATATAGTATTAGCGGAGCACAGTGAAAAGAAACCACTAATTGCCGACCCAGAAAGGTACATCTCTTTCCCAGCCAATCACCGACCACCACGTAAGGTCGGCTTGAAGTGGATCGTGAGTTTGCTCCTCCACTTTTAAAAACGTGTTTGGTTTTGCAAAACGCGGGTTTAGGAGCTGACCTACTTTTCTATAACTAATTTATTTCGCTATCGTCGGTCCAATATTAATACACGTATTATGATTTGACCCTAATTTTTTTTTATTTCAATTCAAATTGTTGCCAGATTTTTGTTGACGTGTACCTATAATCGCGACGCGTACACGGATAAACAATTAATACTTGTTCAATATTTCTCTATCAAAATTTATAAAATATGATAAAACTAAACTAATTTACAAATACACACTTTTATACATTTTGATTATACATTTTATATTAAGTGTGTTAATAATAAAACATTATCTACAACACATTTTTAAATCATCTCACTATTTTATTACATGTGCTTGTTCTCTTTTAAATAATTTGATTTGTTTTCGAAGAAAATATTATATTAATGGAGGCCACCAGCAAGAGTTGAAACATCATTAGCTACAACATCAAGATTTGCTAGCAGGTGATTTATCAAAATACCTAAATTACTTGACCATTACATTAATGTTGTACCCTGGCGGCTAATGATTTTAATATTCAATTCAGTTTTGTCAAAAGATAGTAAATATTGTGCATGATATTATTACCCACATCTAAGATTGTTAGTACCATACAATAGGTTTATCATTAATGTTATTGGGCTTTTGACTTTTTTCAAAATTTAGGGAATTGATTTCAAATTATTTTTTCCTTGAGTCAAGTCTTTTTAATTTATTATTATGTACTGACCTGATCAGAAGTAACTCTATTGGTAAATTTGGTGGATCCAGAATTTTTTTAATAACATCAAAATTTTATATAATTGAGATAATTGTATGTATTTTTTTTAATAATTATATTTATTTGAGAGAAACCTTTCGTCTAGTTAAATATGGCATGATAACACTGACGTTAAAAATATGTAACAAATAATGTTAATTAATACATTAATAAATATCATGCACTCAACTGATTTTATTTTGCTTTTGTCACATGATTTCATACTATTTATAGATATATGCAAATTTAAAATAAAATAAAATAAAAGAGTAATTGCCATAAATAGATAAACATTAATATATTTTTCTGTGGTATACATATGACATGCTGTTTAAGGTTTGGACATCTTAATCCTTCTTTTAACCTCCTTTTCCAATTCTTCAGTGCCTCCTACCTCCTCAAGTTCCTGAAAAAAAACAAACACATCCCTTAAACTAACCAATTGTTTTCTCATTAATTAATTAATCATTAGAATTATAACTGAATTTTTGTTTTCTGATTTTAAGCAACAAATGTTGTTTTAATAGACAATATACAAAAGAAAATAACGTTAGTTCAATATGAAAAAAAATTCTAAGTTTACGTAGCTTACCTTTGGTCCCAAGAACAGCCCATACGGTACTCCATTTAGTTTCTCCGAGTGATGAAGCTGGAAAATAGAAATTTAGGGTCAAATTTTATATATAACAGTAACATATAAGGAAAATTAAATAATTTAGTCGAATCAGAGTTCTATAGCAAAAGCGCGGTGAGTCCATAACACCGTGAATCTAATATTACGTAAAACTAAGTTGTATATATTGGACTTTACTCCACGACTAAAAGATCGAACCTGGTGAGCTGCAGCGACCTGCCGGAGATAAGGAACGTCCTCGATCGGACCCACCGGAAATCGACGGTGGACGAGGCCGTCGTGCACGAACATGTAAGCTATTCCAAATATAGTGATCCCAAGTCCCTATCAACCCCAACAGTTTCCAATTTGTAAATGAAGCGTACAAGCTACAGAAACGTACCAAAAAATTAACAAGTATCACAAAATTTTATTTTATCTCTACGACCAAGATTCGAGAAATTCAACTCACGGCACCGAAACAGAGTCCTGGGAAAATTCCCTTATGGAAGAAGCCATAAGCCAGAAGAGAAATCGCAGGAACTGCGTTGATGATCGCAAACACGTCGTTGAGCTCGAAAGGTCCCTCTCTCGATCTGTGGTGAGACTGCCATTGAAGATCACATCAGATCATGGAAAATAAATAAATAAATTAATCGATCAATTATTGATTAGTTTAAATTTAAAGTTAAATATATTTACTTCGTGCATGTGCCACATTGATGCATGCCATAGAGCTCTGTGAGCCCATCTTGCCCAAAACTCAGTCCCAACCTTCAAAAAAAAAGGAAGAGGGAAGCGAGTCAGTGTCGTTGACCAGAAGCAATGCTCTGTTTTGCTCTGTTTTTTTTGTGTTTGACTTACGGCTGCGCCGACGGAGAGAGCGAATGTGCAGAACATTTCTAAAAACTCAAACTTTCCGTCCTGTTTATGGAAATTAATCATACCCAGATGAAAAATATTAGTAATAATTAAGAAGAAGTTTAGAGATAATCAAAATCAGAATACAAACCTCCATTTGCCAATAGAATCTGTAGTAAACGGCCATGATTGTCATGGAGGTGATCCCTAAACTGGACATGATCGCGGCGACGAGGTACGTTTTCCTCTCCGATCTCTTCCTCGCCAATCTCTCCGCCACGCGCGAAGCGGTGCTGATTTCATCTTCATCGGGAGTGCTCTGTTTCATGACAAGGCACAGAGTGAAGCTCTGTTTTTTTCTTCTGAAACTGATCAAACTCGTCGTCCCCGGAATTGGGGGCTTGAAGGAGGCTGTTTTGGAATTGGGTTTTAGGTAAAGCAGAGATCTTTGGCTGAAACTGCATGTTACAGGAGTTGTTGAGGTGGGAGGAGTTGAAATTCCGGTAGCCATGGGAGGTGTGATGAGAGAGCAGATTAGTATGGGGATGAGCACAAAAGATGGTGGGCTTTTAAAGCTTTCGCGTTGTGTGTTGCTACTTCTGATTGGAAATTTGGATTTGTTGATTCTGTATTTGGACAACCATGAGAACCCAGAGATCTGGGTGGAGTGTGACTTTGCGGTTTGCACTATTTAATATACTTCCTTATTTTCATATTTAGAGAGACATACATGTTGGGCCGATATTTTGCTTGGGCTTCTTTGAGGCCGAAGCGTTCGCATTTTCGTGTCATGGGCTCTTTAGAACACACGGCTTGACCCTGGCCCAATACGACAAGTAGAGAGATGTTTGAAAGTTGTGTACTTGACTCCAGCCTGAGAACAATTCAAGATTGGTCCAACTCAACGATAGGGTGGATTCCGAACCACTCCCGAAAAAAAACCGAGATTCGTAGATATTAGTTTGGTTTTCGTTCTAATTTTGTGAGAATTATTGAATTCGGTTCAGTTCCGCCTTTAGTTTTGTGAAACACTCAGGCATGGCAACATGCTTCGATGAGTTTTAGAAGTGGCTCAATTTCCTTGAAGTAGAGCGTACGGGAATTGAAAAAAAACGAAGACCGAGACGCATAATGCTTTATTTAACTTACTGTGATTTTATTTGCAAATTTCACATTTCGACTGAGTTGTAATAGTTGTTGTAGTATAAAACTATAAATGTTCCTGCAACTATTAGCTTGATTTAAGTTACTATTTTTTATAATTGCAAAATTCTAAATTTGTGTTTATAGATAGTGTCTAAATTTGTCTATTTCAGCCCATAAACCGATCAAAAATTAGAAACTCAAAATCAATAATCATAAAAGGTCATAACCAAATAACCGAACAATCCTATCACAAACGGTCATGACTCTTACTGAGCTAGCTCCATATGGTAAAGCAATCAAAACAATTGCTTTAGGCTGGTTCCGAAAATAGGACTAATATATAAATAGATGAAAACTCGATCCTAAATCGAG
>JAYMTP010008431.1:0-10062 GCA_036897365.1 Geranium brycei
TTTATAATTAATAATTAAATAATATTATTTATAATTAATAATTAAATAATATTATTTAACAAAGTGAGAAAAAAATGAATGTTGAGTGAACTCAAGGTAGCAAAGTATACATCAATGCATTTATATGAGATTTTCCCATTCTTATATTGTTTGATTCAAAATTTGTTTGTTCTATTTTTATCTCTCCGTTATAATAGTTGAGAAAAGATTTGTTTTTTTATGTACTTTTAAAATTGATGATGCATGCAACTGTTGGTGGATCCAAAAATTATATAAATTGGGACAACATTCCATATTAAAAAAATTAAAAGTGTTTTTAAACTAAACAAATTATTCATGCACGATTGTTCATAAAATTCAAAACTTTTAATTATAAATGCTAATAAATAATGTCAATAATCTTAGCATAACTTTGCTTAGACTATTCACAAATTTCCAATAATTAATAAATTCAAATAAGAAAAAAAGAGTTAACTAATTTTTTTAACAAATAAAGTGAAAACAAGAAATTCTAAGTAAGTGGGTTTAGTAAACCCAAACGTTATTAAAGAAAAGCCCACGAGAGTTGAACTCATAACCTCAAGAATAAAGGAGTCAATGAACTAAAGAACTTTAACAATTAAATTACACAACATTTATATATAAAATGATTCAAGGGCGGACATGTGAAATTTTTGAGTGGAATTTTGCATAAACAATTATTGAATTCCTGGGGGGGGGGGGGTTGTCCGTCCTGCCCACCTGGATCCTCTGCACGCAGGAACTGTTAGAGAAATAGTATGCTAAAACGGAGATGTGAATGATTCAGAGTAATTACTTTTTTCTTGAAATGCATGAAAATGTGGTATATATATAGCACGACAAGGGGCGTATCATGTGGGATAAATCATAACTCACAAACTTAAATGTTCAAACAAGAATTGTTGGGAATGACAACAAATCGAGTTAGGATCATATTTGTCCATACTCGTATCTGGCCCGCCCAACCTGTACCTGACAAGTTAAATTATTCGTATACTTGATCCACTCAATTACCTGACGAGTATGGGGATTCTCTAATACGTGATACCCAACCCGAAATTAAATAAATAAATATCAACAATTTTATGTTCTAAATTTATTATTTTCTTATAAAAAACATATCGGGCATATGGGTTGGGGTGAATATAGGTCTACACCGATAAATACTCGCTATCCTCTTTATTTTGGGGTAGATGCGTTCTAATCATGTAGTCAATGATATCGGGTACTTATCGTATAAGAGTTTTTTTACCATCCCTAGCAAGTATCTCTAGATTCCTTTACATTCTATTTATCGACAAAAAACACCAACATATAATAATTACTTGCAATAATTTGTAAGGAACGTCAGAAACTACAAGTAATAATCCACGGGCAGGAACACCAACTGAAAATAGTAAGGATACATGACAGTGACTTATACACTAAACATAAATAAAAACAGATATGAAGGAAACAAAACAAGGACTTATACATTAAACAAGTACTCTAAACTTCAATAATAATAATAAAGATTGTCCTTGTAAAGATAATATATCCATCCATAATTACCATCTCTACAAAAAACAACAAAGACAATCTTGTACTATGAAAATCTTTTTATTACTTGAAAAGACTAATATATCTTTGAAGTTCAAGGTTAATTTGTTAGTCGATTGATGGTAGGATGGTCTTTTCATATTTATCAAATTATTTGAAATTATAAAGTAAAAACATTTTGGACTTTTTATCTGAAAATTATGTTAGATTTAACAAAAATTACCTTAAAAACGTAGCCAAAAAGTTATTTGAGTACCTTTAAATATAATTTTAAAGTTCGATATAGTAAAATTTGAATGACTTAAAGTTCGATACAGTGAACTATAGTTATTCGTAAATAGAAATTAATATATGATAGGCTTATTTTGCTACTTATCGAGCGGTATCTCTTTGATGCCAATTGCTTCTACCATATGTATATAATTTATTTTTGCTTGTCACAACTTTTTGCTGCCATTAAAACCCTGACTCATTTCGTGCAACATAATTAATTTTGACCTTTTAGGTATGAAATTTCATCATTAGTTGGGCAAAGGGGTAGCAATTTCATTTTTTTTTATCAACTGAGTGTGCCCCAGTGATTTGGGGACTTCTCACTTTTTTGGATTCAAGTCCTGGGTTCGAGTCTCAATTGATACCTGGAGAAGGCTATTATTAATAATTTGTTTGTGTGTGTATGTTTGCTTGTTGTGATCTCATCTCCCATTCAATTTAATTCGAGATATTGAATTTTGTCATATTTGAGATATTTTGCCTCTCTTATGAATAACAATGGATGTATTTAGGGCAAGTTTTATTGGATAGGATATTATAGTCCCGTCAAATTTGAGTATATTTCCATTCTATGCAATCCATAATGGTTACGATGTTGTTACACAAAATTACGAAATTGTGTAACAACATCACGAAATTGTAGATTCTTATGCGCATACAGTGATCATCCATTTCTAATTATTTACAAATAATAGTCGTTTGATGTTGGATTATGTCTTCAATCATTCTAAACTCCTTGAATAATTTGGAATTAATGTTTTTTAAAAGTTTCCGATTTGTTCGATCAATCCTCAATCAATTCTTTGTCAATCTCGATTAATATTCTAATTCGATTAGTTTTTCGATTAATTCTTTCTTAATTCTCAATTAATTCAAAAGGTCGTATCTGCTCAATTACCACCTAACGTTTCTTAGAACAAGATTATAAATATCTTCTTTGATTGAGTTCTAGTGCAAAAATTCTAGTACAAGGGTTTGAAGCGTGAAATAGACCCATAAAAATATTGTATTGGCCTTGAGATTGAAACCCAAAAGTGGTTCAAAGAATTTTTACCCAAATAGCTCAGAATTTGGTCACAACATGAGATACTATTTTTAAAGCTATATTAGGTTACTGATGTGGGTCCACACGGATGTCCATTTCGACATCTTTTCCCTACATTTAGTGCTTAATTGTCCCTCGTATTAGGCTTAAAGAGCCCCAATTGTGCCACTTTACGCCCTTCGGGTATGTTTGGTGTGATCGTGCAGGATACAGGTGAAAAAAAGATAAAAATCGACTCAAATGAGTCTTCTGAGCAGGAAGGAGGAACAAGAAGGAGATTAGAGGCAGGTGACAATCGTCACAGGAGAAGTGACGATCGTCACAAATGCAGCCAACCTTCCAGTGGCCCGTGACGATGGAGTGCAGAAAGCGTGACGATGATGTGACGATCGTCACAACACTTGTGACGATCGTCATATCAATCGTCGCTCGTGTTTTTCAGCAACCTATAAAACGCAGCAGCATCTCCTATTTTGGGGTTTCGACTTTTGACCTACAACCACCTTCTCCAGACAGTTCCAGACGAATTTTGAAGCAAAAAACCATCCACCATCACCTGAGATCATCAAGACTAGCAAGGAGCATCGATTTGGGAGTAGAGTTGAAGATTTCGAGCATTCGATCCGAGTCTTAGTGCTTAGAGTTTGCTTGTTCATCTTCCCTTCTTGAACTTTTACTCTCATATTATGTTTTCTGTATTGTGCACCACCATAATGAGGGGCTAAAACCCTAAATCATGGGTGCTAGACATATGTCAATCTTTGCTTGAACATTTTTACATGAGTATTTGAATGCATAAATTTGAGTTTTGATTCTACTTTGTGCTTATTTATGAATGTGAAAGTAGCTAATTCAGATTTGTAACCTCAGTTCGAAACTAAGCCCGAGAGGGATAGTTGAGAGCCGACTTAAGTAAAATCGAGTGGTCGGTCTCCTGGAGTCGATCTCTCGGTGCGAAAATTGTTGGACCTAAAGCTATAGAGAACCAATTTTAAAATCCCGAGAGGGTTATCGGTCCAATATTAGTAGTTATCCAGTGTCGAGAGACGGATAGCATATTTACAATATAGGCCACTACTCGAATAATGTGATTGAATATTTTTGTGAACTTGAATTGGCATTGAACCGTCAGTCTAGCATCCGTGGTTGCTAGTTAACTGATTTCTTATATTTGCCACTGTTACTTGTGTTATTTATTGTATATGTGCTTGAGTGACACTTTCACACATTTCACCAAAATCATTGAACTCATTCCATTTACATTTTAACAATTCGAATACAAATTATTTGAGTACAAACTCTCGTTTGATTTATGTAAAATCGACCCGGATATTAGCCGGTTAGAATACTTGACGAACAGTGATTACGCCCTCTCTTACAAGGTTCGGTTGTGGACACCAAGTGAATCACGGGTGTCAGTTACAACCAATTCCTTAAATCAAATAGTGTGAAATGTGATTTTAAGATATTAATGTCAAAATAAAAAATGGCTCAGAACCAATTTCTTAAATCACGCGAACTTGAGCTGCTGAAAAGAGTTTTTCAAAATCTCAACTCAAATGCCAATGTCTAGCAAAAAGTTTAACTCCATAGGTTCCTAAAACCACATAGAGCAATAAATGGATCTCTAGATGAACTCAAAAAGTAAACAAATAGTTACATTAACGGTAGCTCTCAGGTCTCAATATAGAAATTGGAAATGATTTGTTTGTATTTATTAAGAATTCAATAACAAAAACAAAAGTTGTGCATTTTTTTTGAGGGACAAATTGTGCATTGTTAAATAGGGTGCAGTTGACATTGACAATAACTAGAGGGACTGTCGACATGAGGAGGAGAGAGAACAAATAAATTTGAACTAAATGACGCTTGTTTGAAAATTTGAATGATATTTAAGGGTATGGTCATTTCATGCTATAAACTAACAAAAAACAAACAACAAAAATTATATGAATTTTTTTTTATCAATTAACGTTTTAGATGACTGTTGGGAAGATCCGGGCTTTACCTAGGATGAACAACTAAAGAGACCAACGTATACATTAGAGCTCACCTTTGACCCAAAAGACTAATCTAGTTATCAGGTTTAGGGTCCAATGTGTATATAATCTCTCGTTATACCTTGTAATCTTCTGATGTGAAACTTTGAACTCACATATAGACATAACCAGAAAAATAGTTATGTATTGTTACATGAAAAGACGCTACTCAATTGCAAATACCCGAGATTCCCTTTTATTTTCTTAAGTTTAATCTCTTGCTTCTTTTTAATTATTTTTCTCCTCAATCACCCGCCCACCAAACAATTAATAATTACTTGCAACAAGTTATAAAGAAAGGAACATAAGAAACTACAAGTAATAATCCACGGGTGTCACTAAATGAAAAATCTTTAAGGAGTCATGACAGAGACTTTATACATTTCAAATAAAAATAAAAATAGATATTAAGGGGACATGACAGAGACTTGTACATTATACTAGCATAGCAAGAATGTACATAATAAAACAAGGTGATAAGCCGATATAAACATAACAGAATATCAAGTCTTCTAGAAATGGTCATACATGCCTCTTTTGTAGTATTCGATTTATTGTTTTTTGAATTACATCATTTTTCCTAACTACACTTAAATCCACCCCACATAAATACCGTGTCGAGCCTCGAATCCTGGAGTAAGCCCAAAGAGCGAGCAGTGTTACCCGATCAAACTGGTTTGATTGATTGTTGATTTACTGATTTTCATCTTTATATTGTTACCTTAGGCATACAATTAAATTAATTAAACCCATATAATGCAGTATAAATATGCATACTTGTAACTCAATAATATAAGAAAAACATTTTTTTTCTTCGTGGGTTGGTCTTGGTATCTCAGTAAAAATCCTCGACTTGTCTAGTCAATCATCGACTAATTATTAATTAGTTCTAATTAATATTTTATAACTCTTAATTAATTGTGTGATATGATTTATTTTTCAATTAATTATTAATTAACCTTTAATTGGTGTCCATCATTTTAACAACCCTGAACGTAACAATCTCTCTCTCTCGATTATTATATGATTCAACAAACCCCAACTTCTCTGACGTCCTAGTCAGAACCAGCCGGCCTCAAATCCTACAAATTCCCATTTCGGGTTATTTATAGCAACAACGAAACTTCCTCCCTTCTATTTAGAGATGTCTAAATAGAAATCAGAAAGCTCCCAAAAGATCATTCTCACCAACAGGTAATAATTACTTGGATTACCAAACACTATCATTTATTAAATGTGTTGTGTGAAACAAGGTAGATCTTATACAAGCATGAGGTTTCAATATTCAATATTCAATATTGATAAAAAAACAAATCTTATCATGGAGTCAAAACTCTATTTATGATCATGTCTACATTTTTCAGTCATGTATCCTTGTAGGGATCTTTATGGCCGAGAGGTAGTTTGATCTTATTTTGAGATCTCATCCTGTATTTTTTTTAATGTTTCATCATTGGCAAAAAGACAAAACTACATTTTGCAAGAATATTGAATAATGGGTTATATATAATATAAAAACATCGATAAATTACTAAACTTGAAAAATTAAAATCAGTTTGAGCATGGTCTAGTGGTTGACACTGCTCGCTCCTTGGGTTCAGACCAGAGTTCGAGACTCAACACAGTATTTAAGTGAGACGGGTTTAAGGTAGTTAGAAAAAGCAATGTAACTCTAAAAAAAAACTTGAAAAATTAAAAATATGAATAAACTACAAAGATTAGAACAATATTATAATAAAATTCACCAATCAAGAGGTGTCAAGTGGTAACATATTAGAGTTAGGACCGTCGGGTTAGATAAATTCTTGAATGTGTATTGGTCTCTCTCCGGTGTTAAAATTACGAGGGTACACCTCTTATATTATGATATCACAATTTTGAAGTAATTTTATACACCAAATGTGTAATTCAGATCAACTTGAATTCGCATATTTCTACAGAGAAGAGAATGCAACTTTTATTCATAGTTTTCATCTCTTCGTAAAAGGTAAGCACATGATTCCATGTGAATTAAATTAGAAGATGAAAAGATTATAAATATAACTTTGGAAATATAATTAAAATAATTGTGATCTATATCAAAAAAAATCAAACACACAAATATATAGAGGTGTGATTCTGTGCGAACCACCCACCTCCGTGTGAACCGTATGAACTTGTGGGAGCGCAACACGTGTCGCGACACTGCGCTGGCAGGCGTGCTGACGTGGCAGACCCAAAAAATTTTTTTTTGTTCCAAACCCTCGTTAAACCACTCCCTCGACAAAGTTCACTTCTAGAGTATACAAAAATACCCGTCTCCCTGCTACATGACGCCCTTTTGTTAGTTCTCACGCATCTTTTGTATCTCACTGAAATGCATCCTCTTATATGTGTATATGAAAATCATCATCAGAGCTCATGATGTGATATACATGAATTCGATTATGGGTTAATATGTATGATTTCAATCATTCTTTTTCAACAGTACTATACATGACAAAGTCATCATCATCACTAAGATGGCTCCTCAGGAGCCGATCATCCTCTAGCAGCAATCTGTTGCCGGCTCTTGGTGCCCATGCCATGAACGACCTACAATACTGCCATACGCTAAAAAAACATGTCATCTCTCCAAATGATCCTAAATACAGGTTCCTTTCTATTATTTCCTTCTATAATCGAACACTATTATAGTCATTTATCAAAAAATATACGTAAATTATAAGATTAATTAATTAACTTAAATAATAAATTCCTAAGCAAATCGGCTTGAACCCTTGACTTCTAGTCAGGTAGAACCTCCTTGAACCACTGCGTCAAATATGCTTCACTCTCACACATTAGTTTTAGCTTTTAAGTGGACAAAGTTTAACATGATATTAAAGCATGTTGGTTTTGTATGTGCACCTCCACAAGCCTCCAGCTCATTCTGTTACTCGATCCACGGGCTGATTGTAAAAGTTGTTATAGTACCACATATTACTTTTAGCATATTAAATATGGCGAACTTCAAATACCTCTCCTCACGTGTATGCGTTTGTCACTTACATTCCCAAAACACAAATCATTTTCATTAAATATCCATGTATTTAAACTATTTTTTACTTTTTTAAAACATTGTTTTACAAAATAAAATAATAATAAACTGATTTTATTATTAAAAATACTTAAAAAATTATATATTATATATATATATTAAAAATAAAAATTGATGTTTACAGAACAATTAATATTAAAATATGTTTTTTTATTATTTATTTCGTAAAAATTATTTTTAAAAAACAAGTTTAAAAAGTATTTTAAAATATTTAAATAAAGGGATATTTTCATTTCCAAAAAAAGTTAATAGAATTTTCAAAAAAATTAACAGAGAGGAGTAACTTAGGGGAATTCACAAAAAACGAATTTGTATTTCGGAAAATGTAAGTGAAAATCACATATTCCTAAGAGGAGGTGTGTGAAATTATCCCTATTGAATAAGCCGAAATTTCACTTATCAGCTTTTAGGTGAGTCAGACTTGTAATAAATTCAGTAATTAGTTTTTGTCTTCTGATCTGTACTTTTCAAAACAAACCCTATTAATAAAGTTAACTTTTTATTCACGGTGTGTGACCCAATTATACATGGATCCCGTTTATATAACAAGTTTGAATTCCAAGTCACACCTTTAGCTTTTAGGTGAATAGATGTATAGAAGTTAGGTTTAGTCGGTGTGCATTGGTGGGTTGCAGGAGGTGGAAGTTATGGTTGGTGGTGCTAGTGGTGTACTCGGCGTGGGCTTCCCCATTCGAACTGGCGTTTAGGAAGGCCGCAACAGGCTGCCTCAAGTACGTGGATTTGGCTGTTGACGCCTTCTTTGCCGTTGACATCGTCCTCACTTTTTTCGTTGCTTACTTGGATAAATCCACTTACCTCCTTGTCACTGACCACAACAAGATCGCCATTAGGTATATATATATACATGAATTCTTCTTTCATCATTTTTTAATTTCTATGTATTGGTAATTACAGTTAGAGAATGCAAAGACAATTACACTTGTCACTATCGTCTGTATGCATCAGGTATATAAGAAAATTATGGTTCCCCATGGACGTAGCTTCAACTCTCCCATTCGAGGTGATACACATGGTACATATGAACCACACCTATACCGTTGATGAAGTCTTTGGATATCTTAACTTGCTACGACTTTGGCGACTCAAGCATGTATCAAATCTCTTCAAAAGGTACACCAAATTGATCCCATCATATATAAAACATATGTATTGTCCTCCGTCCATTTGTTTTTATTATTTATTTTCTTAGTTTAGTTCGAATTTAACTTCAATGAATATATAAATAATGAAGTGAGTCGGTTCGCAAGCCTTACCACCCGTAATAGGCTGGGCTCGAACTAGATTAATTTATTAAACGACCCAATTTTATGCTCAAACTCGACTCAAGTCAGATTACAACTAGAAAATGTCAAATTTTTAACATAGCAAGAGCTCGAGTGACTCGTTGAAAGTTCTACTCATTTATTCATAAAAATAATTCATGTATAATGATTTACTAAAACATAAATTTTTTTTTATTATTATTTAAAAATTATTAATATTTACATCTTGGATGTATTATTATAATTTGAATCGTAAAAGGATAATTTAAATATTTCATATTAATTTGCAAATATAGTTTGATTGATGATGATAATTTGACCCAATTTTTAGTTCATTGGAGTAAATTGAAAATCAAATGTAATTGATGTAAGTAGAATGAAATTTACACTATTATTTTGTTATCGAAATTTAAAAGGGTCAAACAACATTTAAAAGTGTTCAAGCCCACTACTACATTATTTTATAAAAAATTGTGAACATCAGAAA
The DNA here is from genome assembly GCA_036897365.1 of Geranium brycei. Lineage (NCBI taxonomy): Eukaryota > Viridiplantae > Streptophyta > Magnoliopsida > Geraniales > Geraniaceae > Geranium > Geranium brycei. The sequence goes on from JAYMTP010008431.1 coordinate 9,767, forward strand.
TTGAATCCTTGACCCTGTAGTAAAAACAATTATTCTTTACCACTAGACTAAGTAATTTTTTGGGTAATGTACACCTAGTCACACCGAAGTTTGACGAAAACACACTTAGTCACCCCATAAATAAAAGCGAACATCTAGCCCCCTAAAATATAAAAAACGGACAGATAGCAAACACCGTTAATTATTTGGATGGAAAATGTTAATTTTTGAAGTTAAAAGACGAAAATACCCTTGGTTTGACTTCAAATTTTCAAACACATGCCCTTAGTCTCTCTCTCTTCTTTGTCTTTGCAACA
>JAYMTP010008432.1:0-10061 GCA_036897365.1 Geranium brycei
TACCTTATTCTTAACAATTTTCTTAGCCGCGACGTGATCACCAGTTGCCTTGTCGATGGCGCAATAGGTATACCCAAATTGCGCCTGACCCAACAACTTCCTGAACGGTTTCTGTGACCATCCACTTCTGCAAATTCTATTCACATGCATATTCCACAAAAAACCGAGACCACATAAATCCGAGACCACAACCACAGTCAACAATCAGAGCTTCCAAAACGTTCGCGGAAATAAAGTTACCGCAACAAAAGTTCTACAACTCTGTTCACTTCCGTTCTGTCTCCGACCGCTGCCGATGGGCTGACTCTGGCTTCCGTTCTGTCTCGGGTCGGGTCGTAGATGCCCCCAACATCGACCACAGCGTCGACAGCAAAAAAAGAAGAAGCGTACACAAATGGGATCGAACCAGGTTACCTGAGGGTCTCTGGTGCGGACGATTTGGGCGTCGAAGAAGGTGGGGTGAGGCAGAGAGATCGAAGCAGGCCAGAGCCTCGTCGCAGAGGAAGGAGCCGTTGTGAGTGCCGATTCGCTTCTTCGTGGTGGAGAGAGCGCAAAACCTAGAATTTTTTGGCATGGTGTTTGTGAAAAGTCTGTCAACTTTTGTAGTATTAGCAACATCTACGGATCGAAAAGGGTGGTCCCCGCCATTTATATACAGGAAAAATAAGGTAGCCAAAAATGAAGCTCTATAATGTATGTTTCATTATTCAATACACAAATGGTGTTTTATAGAAGTTGAAGGAAAAAATAGAATGCATATTACAATCTATACGATAAAATAAGGTTAGTTCGGTCATTAAAGAAAATTATTAAGGCACGTGTATATCACGTGACTTGTTAAGTAATTTTTTCATTTATTTTAACGGAGTTTACGGATGTAAACTAATTGATGGTTAGGACATGAAAAAAATTACAATGACCATTAGAACTTGTAAAAATTTTATTTTTGACTGTTAGTTTTTGCAATTATTCATATTATTTTATATTTGGGAAAGTATATCCCATAACTTGGATATTACATTGCTGTGAATAAAAGTGTTGAATATCAACAAAGTCCTTTTTGAAGAATTTAACTTACACTGAGAAAAAAAATAACAAAATGATTATATTTTTTAAATTTAAAGTTAATTCAACTTAAACTATCTTGTTGTTAGATAAATATATTAGACCCGTTATAATTTGGGTTGTGCACTAAATTTCATATGTTGAGTATTTGTTAGTACACGGACAATCCAATATTATTGTTCTATATTTATGATAGTGTCGGTTACGAATTTTAAGGCAACAATAACAAACATAAGCAGAAAAACAATCTAATCGGCCCTCCAACAATGGTCCATGAAAATAATTGAAATGCAAGGTATTCCATAATTTTCTAAAATACTATTTAACAATGTACTAGTCTGAACTATAGTACCTGTCCGTAGTGTAAGTAATTATAACAACGTGTCATAATCATTGCCAACATACATAGCCAGTGTCTCTGGAAACGAAGGAGATTGGTGTGTCCCTGAAAGCGAACACAAATTCTCCAAATTGCTAAATATGTGCCTGGCTTTGAACTCATCAAAACTTTTAAAAAGGTTTAACCTGTCATATTAAGAGCACAAGACAATAATCATACCATCAACAAGGTGATGGAATTTCCTTGCTAATAATCAAAACCAGCTCCAACGAAAGTAAGAGCATCCGCAGAACCACAATTTCTGCATTGGAATGTTTTCTTGAACAATTATAGATGATTTCATTACATTACAGGAGATACTGCAAATGATGGTCTCGATATCAAAGCAGATCAACCTAACACAAGCCTCAAGGGAACACTGATGATTAGACTAGATAAACAAACTGAACCTAAACTTCAACTTCATACATCCAAATTATTACAACAACCTATCCTGTCACTACAAACAAAGCCATTTTTACCTTCAAACATCTCTGATACCCCTAAGGAGCTTCAAAACATGTCTCATAGTAGGCCTCTTAGCTGGGTTATCTGAAAGGCACAATATCGCAATCTGGAGCACCTTGAGCATCATTGGCTTGGAGCACGCATCAAGAACCGTGGGATCAAGAACATCAGCAGCAAAGTTCTTCTTAATCTTTTGGCGCGCCCAACCAACCAAGTTGCCGCCTTCAGTCTCTTTAAACTCGGGTCCCGTTGGCTCCTTCCCGCTCACCAGTTCCAGTAGAATCACCCCAAAACTGTAAACATCTCCCCTCGTTGTTGACCTGCAGCTCTGCCCGTATTCTGGTGGAATGTACCCAAATGTCCCCGCAATTTCTGTGCTCACATGCGTCTCACAGTCACTAATCAACCTCGCAAGCCCAAAATCTGCAACTTTTGGTTCAAAATCTTCATTGAGTAAGATGTTGCTGGCTTTAATATCCCTGTGGATGATGTGAGGAGTGAAACCATGGTGAAGAAACGCAAGCCCGTGAGCAGAGCCTACAGCAATTTTTAAGCGCCTTGTCCAATCAAGAACTTCAAGAGCCCCAGTTCGATTTCTCAGCCAAAGATCCAAACTCCCATTCACCATATACTCATACACCAGAAGCTTCTCGTCGTCGAGGGAACTGTATCCAAGCAATGGAACAAGATTTCGGTGCTTTATCTTTCCTAAAGTCTCCATTTCAGCAAGGAATTCCCGATGACCCTGGGTTTTAGCCTGGCTTAGCTTCTTTACTGCAACTGTGTCCCCATTGGACAATGTAGCTTTGTATACGGTTCCAAAACCTCCATCTCCAATTATGTTTGTCTTGCAAAAGTTGTTGGTGGCTTCAAGAATATCAGCAAAGGTCAACTTCAGCAGTGGCTGCTCAAATGTAGCTAAGTTGATGCTTAAAGGTTCCTCGGATCTGCTATTTCCCAAGAAATAAATACTTTGGCCATGACTATTTAGTTTGTTCTCATCAAATTTCTCGAGATCACCTTGCCTGTTTCTTCTAGCAGTCCATTTCCATACACCAACACACACAGCAATAACCACGATCATTATCACAATGATGAACCCAGGAAGGATGCGAGTGCTGAACAAAGACCATCTTCCATCAAGGCGGTTAACTTGGCAATCTAAACCCATAACTCTCCCACAAAGGTTGTTCCCAGCAAGAAAATCATGTGATAGATTCTGACAAAGACCAGCCTGAGGTATTGGCCCTTCCAATATGTTCTGAGCCAAGTTAAGGTAAACCAGATTGTTCAGGCTGCATAATTTTTCTGGAATCTGCCCTGAAAACCTGTTCCGTGAAACGTCGAAATACTCAAGCTGCATTAGATTTGCAAGTTCCTGAGGAATCTCTCCTGTAAACCCATTTCCATGAACATCTAACGAAGTCAAATAAGACAGGCTACCCAATGATCTTGGCAAGTCTCCACCAAAACCATTACGACTCAAGTTCATTGTTTCAACCTTCCATGTCACAGAATTCTGCAAGAACTTCTCCAGATTACCCGAAAGCCTATTCTCTTGGACATAGATTCCCACGAGGTTCATCATATGTGAAATAGACGAAGGAAGCTCGCTAGTTAGGTCGTTGGAGCTCAAGTCCAGGTGTGTAAGTTCGGACAACCACCCCAAGGTTTCTGGAACAGCACTAGATAACCTATTGCCAGTTAAATTGAGCTTGACCAATGCACTTAAACCTCCCAAGTTGCTAGGTATGGAGCCTGTGAGCTGGTCATTGGCCAAGTAGAGGCCTTGTAGTAGCTTCAGAGTCCCAAGCTCAGGTGGAATTGAACCACTTAGCAGATTCCCGGATAAATCTAGAGTAAGAAGATTACTCAAACGGGAGAGCGATACTGGAATCTCACCTGAAAGCCTGTTGTAGCTGAGCACAAGATCAACAATCACAGTACAATCTCCTAGCTCTTGAGGTATGGGGCCAGACAGCATATTGTGGGACAAATCAAACACTCCATGGTGCTGGATGAAGCTTATAACTGGTACATCGGAGTTCTGAAAATACATAGGGGACGTGTGAGGAATGGAGCCGGATAGATTGTTGTGAGACAAAACCAGGCATTGCAACATAGCGAGGCCAGCTAGCTCCTCTGGAATAGAACCGCGAAGGTGGTTGTCACCGAGGTCCAGTGTGGTGAGCCCTTGGCATTCTCCGAGCTCAGGTGGGATGTTTCCCTCCAGCTGATTTCCATTCAAGTTGAGAACTGAAAGATTGATCAAATTCCCAATCTCCCTGGGAATGGCGCCCTCCAAATGATTGTAGCCAACATCAAACCTCTGCAAACCAACCGCATTGCCAATCTCCGCGGGAAGAAAACCCTCAATGAGATTGTTTGCAGCTGAAAACTCCATCAGAGTGGTGGAGTTCCATAGAGTCAAAGGAAGTGGACCCGTAAAATTGTTGGAGTCGATGTCAAGAACCATCAATGGGAGGTCAGAGAGGTACTCTGGTATGGAACCCACAAACCGATTGTCCACCAAACCTAACTGGGTGAGGTTGGAGCACTTGACGAACGTCTTCTCAATTGTCCCCTCCAGGAGATTGCCACCAAGGTCGATCTCCGAGAGGGCCACCGCGTGGCAGAGCTCCTCCGGCACGGAACCGGTCAAGAGGTTGTGGCTCAAGCTGATTTGGGAAAGCATGGAGCAGTTGCCGAGAGATGGAGGAATCGTACCGTCAAACTGATTGCTAGAAAGCAGAATCGAAGTTACCTGATTCCACATTCCCAGCCAAGAGGGCAAGGGCCCGGAGAAGTGGTTGCGCTCAGCCGAGAAGGAGAGAATGGGGAGCGTGGAAAGCTCCTCCGGTAAGGAGCCAGAGAGCGAATTGAAGGAAATGGACAGGGACTTCAAGCTCCGGCACCTCCCCAGCTCAGGCGGAACCGAGCCGTGAAGGTCGGCGTAAGCGAGGTTCAGCAGAGTGAGGTTGTGCAAGTTTCCCAGAAACGCAGGGATGGTAGAATTGAGAGGGTTGTAGGAGAGGTCGAGGTTAGTGAGAGAAGCCATGTTCCCCATTTGGTCAGGCAAGGGACCGGAGATGGAGCAGTGAGGGGTGTGCAGGTATTGGAGGAGAGAGAGGCGGCCGAGCTGGGGGGGGAAGCGGCCGGAGAGATGGTTGGAGCCAATGGAGAGGAAGGTGAGGTTGCGGAGGAGGCCGATTTGGGGGGGAAGTTGGCCGGAGAGGGAGTTGTTGGAGAGGTCGAGAGAGGTGAGGGAGATGAGGTTGGCCATCTCCGGGGGGATAGGGCCGCGGAGGAGGTTGGAGGAGAGGTCGAGGACGACAAGTGACGAGAGAGAGAAGATGGAAGATGAGAGTAGGGGAGCTACAAGGCCCAGATTGGGGAGAGCCAGGGAGGTCACTCGACCCAACGAGCAGGAAACACCCAACCACTCGCAGTGCCGCCTCGATTCCTTCCATGAACCCAATATTTCAGGATTCTCCAGCGAATCCCTCAACAAAAGGAGACACCTTTTCTCTTTCTCTTCCTCTTCAATGGACCCTCCTGAGACCAGCGGCGGCAGGAGGAGTAACACCAACAACAAATCCCTCAACGCCATCACCCAAAGCAAAGGCAATGTAATTAGTTAGGGTTCACCAGTGGAGTGGAGCGCCATACCCACACCACACACGCATCAAACGTGAGCTTCAAACTTGCTTCCTCCTAGTAATCATCTCTTGCTAATTTACACTTGGACGCCTCAAACTTTCCAGGAATTGTCAAATGCCCCAAATCACAACAAATCTCTTCCCTTGTTATTTTTCTGAATTCCAGGATGCTTTTTGCTCGCTGACATCACATATTCTTCAATCTCCATCTATTCATCTTTACACTTACCTTTTAACTTTTATTTCATTTTTTCCTCAAATGACTAGCATTTTATCATAAGCTATGATTTCTGCTATCACCACCACAACCATTACGTGACATTCATGGTACAAATTTAAAATCTTGTATACAGTAAAAAATAATCTTCATTGTGTTTGACTAGTCTATGGTCTATGCTACGCATAATACAAAAATCATGGAACGAATTTGACCATATTGCCCTTCTCCTTTCGAGAAAAAACAAAATGGGGATTTGGTTTGTACATAACGGCAATGAATAAGGCACAATGCATCAGATGATACATGTATGTATGTATGTATATATATGAATATGAGTATGAGACAGGACTTTCTCTCTTGTATAATGATCGGAGAGTAACTGGCATGGCATGGCTGGCTCTGGAATTTCACTTCACTGTCATATGGAAAATTACAGGATTGAGAGGACTCCCAACATCAAAAATGAAAGAAAAGTGAAAGTATTTACATAATTTTTTCTATGTTTAATTTCAAAAGAGAGTAGATGAAAGAAAAAGTCTACCATAGTAATGAAGGTGATAAGTGGAGGTTCCTCCGAATTTTATGTGTGAGGGTGAATTGAATTGAATTGATCGCTACAATTAGGCACGCTTTTAGGTCATAGGGTAATGTAGTTCCTAATATATATATATAAAGCATTTACTATATAGATTACCATAGTCTTGGTTTTCAATCATAGGTTAATTTTGGAGCACCGTGCCTCATTTTATAAATGCATTTCCGTATTTGTATGATAAAATCATGTCCAATTTTGTAATGTGAATAAACTAATCACCAAAAATGCCCCCAATTTTGTTGTGTCTAATTATTAGGTGTTGATGGAGAATTGAGCAGTAGGGAGAATGTTTTTAAACATATTTGGTACTTCGTGCAAAAACACTCTGTTTCGAGTTTTTCTTATGCTTGGTGGAGATCTACAGTTAATAGGTCATCATCAAGAACTAGTTGTTTTTCACTTTGGTTGGTGGGTGGATTTGTGACACATACATCGGAACAAAAATTGAGTGAAATTTTGAGCCAGTCCATTTGGTTTTTGTTTTGTGAGTTTGAGGGGAAATTTTGAGCATTCGGTGGCATTTTCTATAGGTTATAGTTCATGGACCAATATTTGTATATTACACTATCTGCTGAATCCAGAAATGGTGAGCTCAAAGCTAGGGAACTTTTTTATATTTATGAAATCAAAATGACAAGTTATAATTGTATTTAGGAGACTTTTAAGCATCCGAATTATGATTGAAGTGAAAGGGATTATCATAATAAACAAAAGTTACCAAATGTCGTGATTGAAGTGATAGTAATCTTAAATAATAAGTATGTGACTGCTAGTTTCAATTCTCAATCGGACGTTACTTTTGTTTAATATACTATTAATAAAAAACAATGAATCAAAGTTAGTTTTGTCATTAATAATAAGTGAAAAGTACAAATAGTTATCTTTAACTATAGTCAAAGTTAGTTTGGACTTGATGTTTTATTCTTATTCTTAAACTAAATTTGAGAAAAAGGGTCAATTTCCTTGTTTGAGTTGTTGGTTTCTCTGGGATGTAGCATTGGCATGCATTTGGGTGAACTGCAAAAGTCTGATTTGGATGGCTTCAACATCTGAAAATGGGTATGAAGGGAGGTTTCTGTTTTGGGCTTATGGTGATGATGCACAGCTCCATTATATTAATGGTATGTGCAATTTTGTTTGAAAATATAGGGTCCCCCAATCCCAATTTTTGCTGTCTTCACTACCATTGATTGCTTTCATTTGGGGTTTTCACCATCAAGTTTAATTGGAAGTTGAAGCTACAGTGTAGCCAGCTTGCTTGCTGTTCCAGATCTGGATTTTGACCAAACCATAAAGTATCACATTTGATCTCACTGGCCACTCTATTGTCACTGTGTCTTAATTAGAAACTTGACGTGCATTCTCAAATGTGCAGTTGTGTGTGGTTGTAGTTGTAGTTGGTAAGCTGGATCTCTATGAAATCATATCAATTCTAATTTATAATTATTGTCCTTTTCTTAAATAAAAATATTGTACAATAAGTGTTCACTCTTATTTGTTTTTTGAATTTCTTAACGACCGAGTTTACGTTGGGTGCAACGGCCATGCGGAGAATATTGATTGTGTTGTTCTTGGTTGCAAATTACAACTGTTTATTTTTCAGCAATTAATTGATGTTTTTCATTTTCTTATTTTATTGTTTGCTGTAGGAATGTGCATATTTTTACCGAACCGACTGAACCGCCTGTTCAGAGCGCCAAACCAAGCGAGATCGGTTGAGTCCTACTCAATTTTTTTTATAACATGAGATAATTGAACCGCACTGAACCAATGATGTAATGGACCCGAACATGGGACAGAAGCATGGCCAGCCTACTATGTACTCTAAACTGTGCTACGCACGTGTTCATATTTAAGTTTAGGGTTAATCTCAAAAAGTACAATTAAGTTGACAAGTTTCTCACTTACATACATCTAGTTTTAAAAGTTTGATTTCAAACACAATGATGTTTGGTTTAGTATCAAACTGGGAAATGGGGTTAAGTGCCAATTAATTTTCAGTGTAAAATGACAAAAATTACCCTTATTGCCATTCAAATTTCCAAAAACGTGTCATTGAAATTTGTATTTTCTCTCTTCTCTCCTCCTCATCGACTCCTCCTACTCTTCTCTCTCCTTCTTCTTTACCTGTCTTAGACGAATTTCCAATCAACGGAGCCTCAATGAAACAAATAACATGTATACAGAGTGGTGATTCAGTGCTTAATTAACTTTTATAATTCAATTCCATGTCATTCTCAAACTAGTATAAACCGTATAAGTATTTTTTTTATCGTCTTTTATAGTGTCATTGACTTTCTGATCCCCAAAAACCAGTAAAATACACAATAAAAACCAAACTGAGCACAAAAAATTAGAAAAAAACCCAAAATCATAAATCAACACAAATTCAAGAGGAAATTGGAAAAAGGTAAGAAATCAAAGGTACCATAATCGTTCAACAATGGCATAACCGTACTTGAATCAAACTTTTAAAACTAGAAATCAAACTTTTAAAACTAGGTGTATGTAATCGAGAAATGTGTCAACTTAACTGTATTTGTTTAGATTAACCTTTAAGTCTACATTGCTTTATATATTAGAAATAATCTCGTTTTAGTACACAATTGCTGACATGTTTCTCGATAAGATATACCTAGTTTTAAAATTTTGATTCAAACTCGGTTAAAATATGTTTTATCTCACTTTAGTTTTATATTTTATTAATTACGTAATGACTAAAATGCCCCTCAATCATTTTCAAATTTTCAAATGGTGTCATTTAGGTTCTCTTCTATCAAGCTTTTGGGTTCTTCCCCAACATGAAATTCAAACATATCACAACAAACCAAGTAAACTCTACAGAACTCCAAATGGATCCATATTATCTTTATCATCAACATCATCATAAAAAAATAACCAAATTTGTTCAAATAAAGAAAAGCCAGTAATTAATTAACAAACCTCCAAAACGAATTCCCTAAAATCAACGACCGTGTTCTACTACAATGTGTCAAACAGCAAAACCCACAATCTCGAAACTAAAACTAGAAAGAAACTAGGGTTTCGATTTGAGAAACAATAACTTCTCTAGTTGGGCGGGTTCGATTTAAGAAATCACTTGAAAATTGGGCATGTTCGATTTCAGAAACGTACTTGATGAAAAAATTGAATGACGGATCAGCGAATCACGACGAGAGCGTTCTGGAGGTCGGCATAAGGCATGGCAGTCGTCGATGTCATAGTAGATGTCGGTGAAGTCGGCGGCGTATGAGAAATTGATTGACGGTGAGAGGATGAAGACAAATGGTCATTTCTGACTCTGAGATTTTGAGGGTTTTTGGATATGACAAATTGGGTTTGGTTTGATTTTTTCCGAAATCAGGGAATCACAACCGTTGTTGTGTGTTTTTAGTTTTAATTTATTATTATATTTTTTAATTTTTAGTATGCCTTAAATAAACATACTAATTTACACAATAGTTGGCAACTATTGTTGGATTTAGGGATGGAATCAGTGAAAAACCAAATTCATTTTAGGAATGTACGGACCAATTGAGACCTTCAGATTGCTTGAAATCAACGGTTAAATAAATTCCTCTATTATTAAATTACCAACACCCATTTATGCAGAAAAGGGCACAATGGTAACTCAAACACCACTTCCAATAACCGCTATAAACCGTTCCACATTAC